>SAYR01059013.1:0-14438 GCA_004382745.1 Argopecten irradians irradians
AAATACTTTAATGTAAGACCTAATGTTTGTCTGTTCTGTGACAGGACTACTAATGTTAGAAGATACCAAAACGTTTTCCTGTATCTGTAACAGGACTACTAATGTTAGACCATAACGTTTGTCTGCTAACAGGACTACTAATGTTAGACCTTAACGTATTTGTCATGTAACAGGACTACATAATGTTACACCTAACGTTTGTCAGTATCTGTGACAGGACTACTAATGTTAGAAACTAACGTTTGTCGTGTATCTGTGACAGGACTACTAATGTTAGAACTACGTTTGTCAGATCTGCTGACAGGACTGCAAATGTTAGACCTAATGTTTGTCTGCCTATCTGTACAGGACTACTTAATGTTAAACCTAACGTTTATCTGTATCTGTGACAGGACTACTATATGTTAGACACTAACGTTTGTCTGTAACCAGGACCTACTAATAACGTTTGTCTGTAATCTGTGACAGGACTACTAATGCTTTGACCTAACGTTTGTCTGTGTCTATGACATTGGACTACCAATGTTAGATCTAACGTTTGTTCTGTATCTGCGACAGGAACTACTAATGTTAGAAACCTAACGTTTGTCTGTGACAGACTACTAAAGTTTGACCTGACGTTGTCTGTATCTGTGACAGGACTTACTGATGTGTAGACCTAACGTTGTGTCTGTATCTGTGACAGACTACTAAGTGTTAGGACCTACGTTTGTCAGTATCTTGTGACAGGCACTATTAATGTTAGACCTAACGTTTGTCTGTATTCTGTGACAGCGGCTACTAATGTTGACCTAATTTTGACCTGTGTCCAGGACCTGCTAATGTTAGACCCTAACGTTTGTCTGTATCCTGTGACAGGAACTTACTAATGTTTGCACTAACGTTTGTCTGTATTACTGTGACAGGACTACCAATGTTAAGATCTAACGTTTGTCTGTAATCATGTGACAGGATTACTAATGTTAGAACCTAAACGTTTGTCTGTAACACAAGGCACCTAACTAAATTTGACCTAACGCTTTGTCTGTATCTGTGACAGAGACTACTAATGTTAGCAAACCTAACGTGTATCAACACTAAGCAAGTATAGCACCCTGCGTGTGGGTGCGTGTGAGCGAGCAGACTACTAATGTTAGGACCCTTAACATTATTACATATTGTCTGGTGGAACCAGGACTACCTAATGTTAAGACCTAACGTATGTCTGTATCTGTGACAGGACTACCTAAAGTTTAGACCTCAACCGTTTCTGTCTAGTGCTGCTGAACAGGTACTACTAATGTTAGACCTAACTTTTGACTGTGTCGCGGGCCACTACTAATGCTCTTCCAACTGAGCGGTTGTCTTCGTATTTGTGACAGGACTACCTAATGTTTAGACCTAACTATGTCCTGTGACAGACTCTAATTTTAGACCAAAAGCTTGCTGTTATTAGCTGACAGGACTAACTAAGTTGTGACCTAAACCTTGCTTGAGATTATTCACACGTCTCGTGTTAGCCAGGAACTACTTATATTCGTTAGATAACCAACGGTTTGTCTGTAATCTGTACACAGGACTACTAATGTTAGACCTAACGTTTGCCTGTATCTGTAAAACAGCGGACTTACTAATTTAGACCTAACGTTGTCTGTAACAACGACTACCTAATGTTAGACCTAACGTTTCTCACTCTAATTCTCTTTATCTGACACAGGAACTAACATAATGTTAGAGCCCCTTTACCGTTTACTTTCCTGTCGACACCCCAGAACATGGACCACTTAATATCCATCACCTTACACTTAAGGGAAATGCCCCCAATAACCGTCTGTCTTCCTCCAACCTGTGACAGGACATAACCTTAATGTTTAAACCTAACAACTCGGTTATGTCCGTCTCATTCTTGTCCAGCGGACTCTACAGCAATGTTAGAAATAACGTTTTGTCTGGCTATCCCTATCACCTAATTCGCTTAGACCTAAGTTTTTCTGTATTCAAAATGTGAAACCAGGGGTACTACTATTGTAACTAGTACCCTTCACGTTTAATTGTATGTGACAAGCGCAAAAAACTACTAATGTTAGAACCCTAAACTTTTGGTCCTGATTCCCTATGACAGGGACTACTAATGTATTCTCGAGCCTAATGTTTGTCTGTATCTGTGACAGGGCTACTAAGTAGACCTAACTTTGACAACTGTGTTCCGGACTTACTAATGTTAGAACCTAACCGTTTGTTCCCTTGTATTTGTGACAGGGACTAACTAAATGTAACAGACCTAAACGTTTGTCTGTGACAGGGACTACTAATTTTTAGCACCAAAAGTCTTTAATTGTATCATGTACAGTACATACTAAATTTGCGACCTAACTTATTGACTGTGTTCTAGTCCGGAACCTACGCTAATGTTAGATCTAAGGTTTGTCCTCTTATATCCTAGCTTCGACATTGTAACTTATCTTAATGTGGTAGCGTGAACAGTTTATTCTTTCAGTCAACTGTGACCACCAGGGACTACTAATGCTTGGACGTAACACTTGTCGAGCTATCTGACAGGACTATTAATGTTGCCGACGTAACGTTTGTCAGTATCTGTGACAGCGAACTATTAATGTTTTAGAACCTAACGTTATGTCTGTATCTGTGACAGCCGACTACTAAATGTTAAACTAACGTTTGTCAGTAATCTGTGACAGGACTGCTAAATGTTAGCAGTTCTTCAACCAGATAAATGCAGTGTACAAACGTGGTCTAGCGTCTAACTGAATTTAAATCTCTCTGGTCTACGAGCACACTGACATACTTACGACTCCATAACACTAAAATTTGTGCCTCCACAGCAACATGACAAACGTTACGTCCAACATTAAGTAGTCCTGTCACAGATACTGACAACTCTTACGATCACCAACTTATATTAGTAGTCCTGTGCATCAACGATATGCTGAGCAAACCTGGTAGATCTACATTAGTAGTCCTGGACACAGTCAAAAGTTAGGACATTCCAAACACTATTAAGTATAGTGTCCTGGTCACAGATACGATAAGGCTTTTGGTTCTTAAAAATAGAGTACGATGTCCACAGCACCTAAAAACGCGTTTTATCGTCTTTTATACCATTAAGTAGCCTGTCACAACATTATCTACAGAGACTAACGTCTTGAAGTGTCTAACATTACTGGTAGTCAGTACACCATCCAAATCAGGTCTATACCTTATAGGTACCTCTACTGTTATCAACAATGAGTGTACAGACATAAATGCAACCTAACGGTGTCATGAACGTGTTGAGTCTTATCATGATGTCCCAATGGTAGATTACAGACCAAACCCTGTATCCGATGCTTAACGATCTATGAATAGTTCCTCTGCTAGTATCACTAAGTTAAGACAAAAGGCGTATCCCCAACGTGTACTCTAAACTGTATTAAGCCTATATCCTGTCGCCACTACATGTCATGAGCATGGATTCAAGGACTATCTATACATATAATAGTACGTGTTCACATATAGCAGACAGAGGACGTTGAGCTAGTCGTAACAGTTGGGCTGGGGCGGCGAGTACGCGTGTGGCACAGTAGCCAGACAAGCGTGGTTAGGGGTGGCGTGCAAACATTCTAGGTAGTCTGTCACAGATACAGACAAACGTTAGGTCTAACATTAGTCGTTCTGTCACAGATAAAACGTAAGGATCTAACATTAGTTAGTCCTGTCAGGATAAACAGAGAAAACGTTAGGTCTAAACATTAGTAGTCTTGTTACAGAACAAACGTTAGGTCTAACATTAGTAGTCCTGTTAAACAGATACAGGCAAAACGTTTAGTCTAACATTAGTAGTCCTGTCACAGATACAGACAAACGTTGGTCTAACCATTATAGTAGTCCTGACAAGTCAAAGGTTAGGTCAAAACATTAGTAGTCCTGTCACAGATCAGACAAGCTTGTTGGGTCCTAAAATTTAGTAGTCCTGTCACCAGACAAACGTTAGGTCTAACATTATAGTCCTGTTCACAAATACAGACAAACGTCAGTTTCTAAACCATAGTAGTCCTGACACAGCTTCAAAAAGGTTAGTTCTTAACATTAGTAGTCCTGTCCACAGTATATAGACAAACGTTAGGTCTTCAAAACTTAGTAGTCCTGTCACAGATACAGACATTACGTTTAGGTCTTACATTTAGTAGTCCTGTCACAGACAAATGTTAGGTCTAACATTAGTAGTCCCTGTCACAGATACAGACAAACGTCAGGTCAAACTTTGCTAGTCCTGTCACAGACAAACGTTAGGTCTAACATTAGAGTCCATGTCACAGATACAGAACAAACGTTAGCAAACTTTAGTTAGTCCTGTTACAGACAAAACGTTAGTCTAACATTGTAATCTCGTCACAGATACAGACAAACGGTTAGATTCTAACAATTTGGATAGTCCTGTCACAGATACAGACAAACGTTAGGTCAAACATAGTAGTCCTGTTCACAGAGATACAGACAAACGTTAGGTCTAACATTAGCAGCTCCTGACACAGGTCCAAAAATGTAGGCTCGTAACATAGCTAGCCCTTGTCACTGATACAGACAAACGTTAGGTCTAACAATTAAAGTCCTTGTCACAGATACTGACAAACGTTAGGTCTAACACTAGTAGTCCTGTCACAGATACAGACAAACGTTAGGTCTTTAACATCAGAGTCCTGTTCACAGATACAGACAAACGTCAGGTCAACTTTAGTAGTCCTGTCACAGACAAACGTTAGTTCTAAACATAGTAGTCCTGCACAGATACAGACAAAACGTTTAATCTAACATTGTAGTCCATGTCATAGACACAGACAAACGTTAGGTCAAAAACATTAGTAGTCCTGTCACAGATTACAGACAAACGTTATTAGTAGTTTCCTGTTACAACAAACGTTAGGTCTAACATTAGTATTGTCCTTGTCACAGATAAGATAAACGTTAGGTTTAAACATTAGTAGTCCTTGTCACAGATACCAGACCAAACATTATGTCTAACATTAGCATCCTGTCACAGATACTGACAAACGTAGTTCCTAACATTAGTAGTCCGTGTCACAGATACAGAACAAAACCCCGTTAGTTTCTAAACCATTAGGCAAGTCCTGTCACAAGATACTGACAAAACCGTTTAGGCTGTGTAACATTAGTAGTCCTCGTTACAGACAAACGTTAGTCTAAACATTAGTAGTCCTGTTACAACAAACGTTATGTCTAACATTAGTAGTCCTGTTACAGAACAGGACAAAACGTTAGGTCTAACATTTAGTAGTCCTGTCACAGAAACAGACAAACAATTAGCTTACATTAGTATTCCTGTGCACACAAACAGACAAACGTTAGTTCTAACATTAGTAGTTCCTGTCACAGATATAGACCAAACGTTTAGTCTAACATTAGTAGTCCTGTTACAGACAGAACGTTATGTCTAACATTAGTAGTCCTGTACAGATACAGCAAGCTTTAGGTTAAAGATAGTATCCTGTCACAGACAAAACGTTAGGTCTAACATTTGTAGCCCTCGTCACAGATACAGACAAACGTTAAGGTCTAACATTAGTCGTTCTGTCACAGAAAACTAATCTAATCATAGTAGTCCTTCAAATAAACAGAACAAACGTTAGGTTCTAAACATTAGTATCTTGTTCAACAGACAAACGTAGGTTCTAACATTAGTAGTACCTTGTACAGATACAGGCAAACTTTAGGTCTAACATAGTAGAGTCCTGTATCACAGATACAGACAAACGTTTTGGTCTAACATTAGTAGTCCTGACACAGTCAAAGGTTAGCGTCAAACATTAGTAGTCCTGTCACAGATACAGACACGCTTTGTCTTAAATCAGTAGTCCTGTCACAGACAAACGTAGTCTTCAACATTGTAGTCCTGTCACAAATACAGACAAACGAACAGTTCTAAACATTATAGTCCTGACCACATCAAAAGTTTAGTCTAACATTAGTAGTCCTGTCACAGATATAGACAAACGTATTAGGTCAAACTTTAGTAGTCCTGTCACAGATACAGACATACGTTTAGGTCTTACATTAGTAGTCCTGTCACAGACAAATGTTTAGTCTTTCTAACAATTAGTAGTCTGTCACACGATACAGCAAACGTCAGGTCAAACTTTAGTAGTCCTGCACGACAAAACGTTAGGTCTAATTAGTAGTCTGTCACAATACAGACAAACGTTAGGTCAAACTTTAGTAGCCTGTTACAGGCCAAACGTTGGTCTAACATTAGTAATCTGCTTCACAGATACAGACAAACTTAGAACTAACCATTTGGTATAGTCTGTCACAGATTACATACAAACGTTAGGGTCAAAACATTTAGTAGTCCTGTCACCAGATACAGACAAAACGTTACGTCTAACATAAAGCCCAGTCCTGACCACAGTCCCAAAAAATTAGGTCTACATTAGTTAGCCCTTCACCAGATACAGAACAAACCGTTAGGTCTAACATTAATAGTCCCTGTCAACAGATACCTGACAAACGTTAGCGTCTAACACCTAGTAGTCCTGTCACAGATTACAGACCAAAACGTAGGTCTAAACATCAGTAGTCCTGTCACAGATACAGACAAACGTCAGCGTCAAACTTTTAGTAGTCCTGTCACCAGACAAACTTAGGTCTAACATTAGTAGCCGTCACAGATACAGACAAAACGTTAGATCTAACATTGTAGTCCATGTACATAGACACAGACAAACGTTAGGTCAAAACAATTAGTAGTCCTGTCACAGATACAGACAAAGCGTTATTAGTAGTTTCCTGTTACAGACAAACGTTAGGGTCTAACATTAATAGTCCTGTCAGAGATAACAGATAAAACGTTTAGGTTTAACATTAGTAGTCCTGTCACAGATTACAGACAAACATTAGGTCTAACATTAGCCAGTCCTGTCACAGATACTGGACAAACGTAGTTCTAACATTAGTATTTTCTGTCACAGATACAGACAAACGTAAGTTCTCAACATAGTAGTCCTGTCACAGATACCTGGACAAACGTTTAGGTTTTAACATTAGTTTAGTCCTGCTTACCAGACAAACGTTTATGTCTAACATTATAGTCCTGTTACGGATACAGACAAACGTTATGTCTCTAACATTAGTAGTCCTGTCACAGATACAGACAAAACGTTATGTTAACATTAGTAGTCCTGTAACAACAACACGTCTATGTCTAACAATTAGTGTCCTGTCACAGCAGATACAGACAAAACGTTTAGGTCTAACATTAGTAGTCCCTGTCACAGAAACAGACCAAAACCATTAGGTCTTACATTAGTATTCCTGTCACACAAAACAGACAAATGTAAGTTCTCTAACATTAGTAGTCCTGTCACATTATAGACAAACGTTTATGGTCTAACTTAGTAGTCCTGTTACAGACAACGTTATGTCTAAACATTAGTAGTCCTGTCCACAGATACAGGACAAGCTTTAAGGTCTAAAATAGTAGTCCTGTCACAAACAAAAACGTTAGGTCTAACATTTGTAGCCCTGTCACAGCATACAGACAAACATTAGCGTCTAACATTAATAGTCCTGTCACAGATTACTGATAAACTTACGTCCAACATTAGTAGTCTTGTCACAGATTACAACAAACCGTTATGGTCTATCATTAATATCCTGTCACAGATACTGAACAAAACGTTACGTTCTCCAACATTAATAAGTCCTGCACAGATTACTGACAAACTTACGTCCAACTATAGTAGTCCTGTTCACAGATACAGAATAAACGTAAGCGTCTAACAAAGTAGTCCTGTCCACAATACAGACAAACGTTCGGTCCTAACATTAGTAGTCCGGCCCCCAAAAACCAGGGGGATAACAGGAACAAAAACCCGGTTTAGGTCTAAACATTAATTAGTCCTGTTCAAACAGATACAGACAAAACGTTAGGTTCCTTACATTAGTAGTCCTGTCCACTGATACAGGACAACGTTTGATCAAACATTAGTAGTACTGACACATATACAGACAAAACGTTAGGTCTTACATTAGTAGTCCTGTTACAGATACTTTACAAACGTTAGCCTCTACATTAGTTATCCTGTCACAGACCAAAACATTTAGGTTCTAAAACATTAGTAGTCCTGTCCACAGATACTGACAAACGTTACGTCAACATTAGTAATCCTTGTCACAGATACAGACAACGTTAGGTCTTAACATAAGCAGTTTCTGCTCACAGATTTTACAGACAAACTTTGAATCAAACATTAGAAAAGTACTGACCACAGATACAACAAACGCTAGGTTCTATACATTAGTAGTCCTGTCACAGATACAGACAAACGTTAGTCTTACATTAGTATTCCTGTCACAAGGACAACTAGGTCTAACATTAAGTAGTCCTGTCACAGATACAGATAAACGTTAGGGTCTTACATTAGCTAGTCCTGTTCACAGATTACAGACAAACGTTAGGTCTAACATTAGTAGTCCTGTTACAGACAAACGTTAGCTCTTAACATAGTAGTTCCTGACACAGGTTCAAAAAGTTAGTCTAACATTAGTAGTCTGTCACATAAACAGGCAAACGGTTAGTTTCTACATTAGTAGTCCTGTCACAGACCAAACGTTAAGGTCTAAACATAGTAGTCCTGTCACAAATACAGACAAACGTTTTAGGTCTAACATTAGTAGTTCCTGACCACAGTCAAAATTGGTCGAACATTAGTAGTCCTGTCACAGGATACAGACAACGTTAGGTCAACTTTGTATAGTCTTGTCACAGATAAGACAAACCGTTAGTCTAAACACTATTTAGTCCTGTCACAGATACCCAGACAAACGTTAAGTCTAAACATCCAGTAGTCTGTCACAATACAGACAAACGTCAGCGTCAAACTTAGTAGTCCTGTCCACAGACAAACGTTATAGGTCTACATTAGATTCCTGTCACAGATACAGACAAACGTTAGATCTAAACATTGGTTAGTCCCATTTCACAGACACAGACAAACGCTTAGTCAAACATAGAGTCCTTGTCACAGATACAGACAAAAACGTTATTAATAGTTCCTGTTACAGACAAAACGTATGTCTAACATAGCAGTCCTGTCACAGATACTGACAAACGTTAGTTCTTAACATTAGTAAGTCCTTCACAGATACAGACAAACGTAGTTTCTAACAAGATTCCTGTCACATTATACTGACAAACTTAGGCTTCTAACATTAGAGTCTGCTTACACACAAAACGTTATGTCTAACATTAGTAGTCCTGTTTACCAGATACAGACAAAACATTTAGGTCTAACTTAGATATTCCTGTCACACAAACAGACAAAACGTTAGTTCTTAACATTTAGTTAGTCCTGTCACAAGATATAGACAAACGTTAGGTAAACCATTTAGTAGTCCTGTCACAGGCAAAACGTAGGTTAACATTAGTAGTTCCTGATACAGATACAGACAAACGTTAGTTCTAACATTAGTAGTTCTGTTACAGATACAGAACAAACATAGTTCTAAACCATTAGTAGTCCTGTCACAAGATACAGACAAACCTTAGGCTAACATTAGTATCCGTGACACCAGTCAAAAGTTAGGTCCAACGATTAGTAGTCCTGTCACAGATACGATAAAGCTTTAGGTCTAAAATTTAGTAGTCCTGTCACAGACAAACGTTAGGTCTAACATTATAGTTTCCTGTCACAGGAATACAGACAAAACGTTTATAGGGTTTTTCTAAAAAAAACAAATTTAAAAAGTTATTTTTTCCTTGGGGTCCCAATTTAGATTTTTTAACAAAAGGACCAAAAAAAAAAACGGTTAGGCTCTAACATTAGTAAGTTCTGTCACAGATAAACGTAAAGGTCTAACATTAGTAGTCCTGCTCACATTAAACAGACCAAACGTTAGGTCTTAACATTAGTGTAGTATTCCTGTCACAGATACAGACAAACGTTAGATCTAACATTGGTATCCGTCACAGATACAGACCAAACGTTAGGTCTTAACATTAGTAGTCTGTTCACAATACAGACAAACGTTTAGGTCTAACATACAGTAGTTCTGTCACCCAGATAACGTAAGGCTCTAAACATAGTAGTCCTGTCCATATTAAAACCCAGACAAAACGTTAGATCTTAACATTAGTAGTCTTGTCACAGACAAAACGTTAGGTCTAACATTTAGTAGTCCTGTTACAGATACAGGCAAAACTTTAGGTCTAACATTATAGTCCTGTCACAGATACAGACAAACGTTAGGTCTAACATTAGTAGCCTGACACAGTCAAAGGTTAGGTCAATAAAATTAGTAGTCCCTGTCACAAGATACAGCAAAAGCTTGGTTCTAAAATTAGTAGTCCTGTCACAGACAAACGTTAGGATCTAACATTAGTAAAGTCCTGTCACAAATACAGACAAACGTTAGTCTAACATTAGTAGTCCTGAACACAGTCAAAATTAGGGTCTAACATTAGCTAGTCCTGTCCACAGATACGACAAACGTTGCGTTCAAACTTTAGTAGTCCTGTCACAGATACAGACAACGTTAGGTCTAACACTAGTAGTCCTGGTTCACAGATACAGGACAACGTTAGGTCTAACATCAGTAGTTCCTGTCACAGATACAGACAAACGTCAGGTCAAACTTTAGTAGTTCCTGTCACAGACAAACGTTAGACGTCTAACATTAGTATCCTGTCCACAGATACAGACAAACGCTTAGATCAACATTGGTAGTCCATGTCATAGACACAGACAAAACGTTAGGTCAAACATTAGTAGTCCTGTTCACAAGATACAGACCAAACGTTATCTAGTAGTCCTGTTACAGAACAAAACGTTAGGTCTAACATAGTAGTCTTGTCACAGAATACAGATAAAACGTTAGTTACAACATTAGTAGTCCTGTTCACAGATACAGAACAAACATTAGGATCTAACCATTAGCAGTCCTGTCACACAGATACTTGACAAACGTTAGTTCTAACATTAGTAGTCCATGTCACAGATACAGACAAAACGTTAGTTTCTAACATTAGTAGTCCTGTCACAATCACTAAACAAACGTTAGGTGTAACATTAGTAGTCTGCTTACAGACAAACGTTAGGTCAACTTAGTAGTCCTGCTACAGACAAACGTTATGGTTCAACATTAGTAGTTCCTGTTACAGATACAGACAAACGTTAGGTCTACATTTTAGTAGGCCTGTCACAGAAAACAGACAAACAATTAGGTCTTACTTAGCTATTTCCTGTCAACAAAAACAGAAAACACGTTAGTTCTAACATTAGTAGTCCGTCACAGATATAGACAAACGTTAGGTCTAACATTAGTTAGTCCTGTCACAGCAAACGTCTAGGTCTAACATTAGTATCCTGATTACAGATACAGACAAAACGTTAGTTTCTAACATTAGTAGTCCTTCACAGATACAGACAAACGTCAGTCAAACTTTAGTAGTCATGTCACAGACAAAACGTTAGTCTAACATTAGTAGTCCTGTCACAGATAACAACAAACGTAGGTCAAACTTTAGTAGTCCTGTTACAGAAAAACGTTAGGTCTAACATTAGTAGTCCTGATAACAGATACAGACAACGTTAGTTCTAACATTAGTAGTCCTGTTACAGATAACAGACAAACATTAGTTCTAACATTAGTAGTCCTGTCACAGATACAGACAAAACCTTAGGTCTAACATTTAGTAGTCCGACACAGTCAAAAAGTAGGGTCCAACATTAGTAGTCCTGTCACAATTACAGATAATTTAGGTCTAAAATTAGTTAGTCCTGTCACAGACAAACGTTAGGTCTAACATTAGGTTAGTCCTGTCAGAGAAACAGACCAAACGTTAGATCTAAACATTAGTATCTTGTCACAGGACAAACGGTTAGGATCTAAACATTAGTTAGTCCTGTTACAGATACAGCAAACGTTAGGTCTAAACATTATATCCTGTTACAGCATAACAGGACAAAAACGTTAGTCCCTAAATTAGAGTCCCAAGGTAGGTCAAAACATAGTAGTCCTCTTGTCACAGATACAGAACAAGCTTTGTCTAAAAATTAGTAGTCCTGTCAACACACAGGTCTAACATTAGTAGTCCTGCTTCAACAAATACAGACAACGTAGCTCTAACAATTAGTAGTCCTGACACAGTCAAAAGTAGGTCTACACATTTAGTATTCCTGTCACAGATACAGACAAACGTTAGCGTTCAAACTTTAGTATCCTGTCACAGATACAGACAAACGTTAGGGTCTAACACTAGAGTCCTGTCACAGATACAGACAAACGTTAGGTTCTAACATCAGTAGTCCTGTCACAGAACAGACAAACGTCTGGGTCAAACTTTTAGTATCCGTCACAGACAAACGTTAGTCTAACATTAGTAGTCCTGTCACAGTACAGACCAACGTTAGATCTAACATTGGTAGTCCATGTCATAGACACAGACAAACCTTTAGGTCAAACATTAGTAGTCCTGTCACAGATACCAGACAAACGTTAATTATAGTCCTGTTGACAGACAAACGTAGGTCTAACATTAGTAGTCTTGTCACCAGTACAGATAAACGTTAGGTTTAACATTTAGTAGTCCTTCACAGATACAGACAAACATTTAGGATCTAACATTAGCGAGTCCTGTCCACAGATACTGAACAAACGTTAGTTCTAACATCTTAGTTAGTCCTGTCAACAGATACAGGGACAACGTTAGTTCTAACTTAGTAGTTCCTTGTCACAATACTAAACAAACGTTAGGTTGTAAACATTAGTAGTCCTGTTACAGACAAAAACGTTAGTCTAACATTAGTAGTCCTGTTACAGACAACGTTATTGCTAACATTAGTAGTCCTGTTACAGATACAGACAACACGTTAGGTCTAACATTATAGTCCTGTCACAGAAAACAGACAAACATTAGCTCTTACATTAGTATTCCTGTCACACAAAACAGAACAGAACGTTATTCTAACATTATAGTCCTGTCACAAGCATTATAAACAAACGTTAGCGTTAAACATTAGTAGTCCTGTCACAGGCAAACGTTAGGTCTAACATTAGTAGTCCTGATACAGATACAGACAAACGTTAGTTCTAACATTAGTAGTCCTGTCACAGATACAGACAAACGTCAGGTCAAACTTTAATAGTACTGTCACAGACAAACGTTAGGTCTAACATTAGTAGTCCTGTCACAGATACAGACAAACGTTAGGTCAAACTTTAGTAGTCCTGTTACAGACAAACGTTAGGTCTAACATTAGTAATCCTGTCACAGATACAGACAAACGTTAGATCTAACATTGGTAGTCCTGTCACAGATACAGACAAACGTTAGGTCAAACATTAGTAGTCCTGTCACAGATACAGACAAACGTTAGGTCTAACATTAGCAGTCCTGACACAGTCAAAAATTAGGTCTAACATTAGTAGCCCTGTCACAGATACAGACAAACGTTAGGTCTAACATTAATAGTCCTGTCACAGATACTGACAAACGTTACGTCCAACATTTGTAGTCTTGTCACAGATACAGACAATCGTCAGGTCTAACATTAGTAGTCCTATCACAGATACAGACAAACGTTTGATCAAACATTAGTAATATTGACACAGATACAGGCAAACGTTAGGTCTTACATTAGTAGTCCTGTCACAGATACCGACAAACGTAAAGTCTAACATTAGTAGTCCTGTCACAGATACAGCCAAACGTTAGGTCTAACATTTGTAGTCCTGTCACAGATACAGACAAACGTTAGGTCTAACATTAGTAGTCCTGACACAGTCAAAAGTTAGGTCTAACATTAGTAGTCCTGTCACAGATACAGACATACGTTAGGTCTTACATTAGTAGTCCTGTCACAAATACAGACAAACGTTAGGTCTAACATTAGTAGTCCTATTACAGATACAGACAAACGTTAGGTCTAACATTAATAGTCCTGACACAGTCAAAAGTTAGGTCTAACATTAGTAGTCCTGTCACAGATACAGATAAGCTTTAGGTCTAAAATTAGTAGTCCTGTCACAGACACACGTTAGGTCTAACATTAGTAGTCCTGTCACAAGTACAGACAAACGTTAGGTCTAACATTAGTAGTCCTGACACTGTCAAAAGTTAGGTCTAACATTAGTAGTCCTGTCACAGATACAGACAAACATTAGGTCAAACATTAGTAGTCCTGTCATAGATATAGACAAACGTTAGATCTAACATTGGTAGTCCATGTCACAGACACAGACAAACGTTAGGTCAAACATTAGTAGTCCTGTCACAGATACAGACAAACGTTACGTCTAAAATTAGTAGTCCTGTCACAGACAAAAGTTAGGTCTAACATTAGTAGCCCTGTCACAGATACAGACAAACATTAGGTCTAACATTAATAGTCCTGTCACAGATACTGACAAATGTTACGTCCAACATTAGTAGTCTTGTCACAGAT
>SAYR01059171.1:0-67622 GCA_004382745.1 Argopecten irradians irradians
TAGACTTGCTAACCAGACAGTAGCGTATGATGGAAGCTTTAGTGTTTGGTAATGTGTCTGAAGGTTAATATAATCTATATATTATTGCCTTGTTTTTTCATTAATATAGCACTGTAGATACAAGACCCTTTATGTGTAATGTATTAGTACAACATTCCAACATATACTGTGAAGCTTAATAAGCCTACCTCTGAAGTTTGTTTATTAAACCTGATATATTACTTTTCTAAATAGGAATACTGGTATGGAATAAATAATTATTAACATAAAAAACTATGCATTTTGAAAATTTTTAGTCAGATTCTAGTACAATGACAAATTTAATCTACTTAATTATGTTTGTGTTTAAAATCTATTACTTACCTCTCCATCTGATGTTGATTAATATTTCTGACTTAAAATGCTTTGTTTTTTTTCATATCTTGCTGGAACTGGCTGATTTAAAACAGCTGGTAAGTAACATTTTCTTTTAAAATCGCTCATTATAATAAACATAACTGACATTGTGCTGAGCAAATGAAAATGACTATATCGGATTTTGATTAGAAATATTCTTCTTCTTAATAGTGATCTTAGTAGGTTGTCTTTATTTATCAATATCAAAACATTATTGAATGTATTTTGGACATTTTAACTAAAAAATAGTACAGACAAATTTACTATCTTTATTAATGTGCCAATAAATAATTATGATTTGTGAAATGATATGGTAAAATGTATCTTATAAGATGATTAAGCAGCAAATGATAATGTCACTTGTTATCTCTCCGACCTAGATAAATGTGCAACTTATACATTGAATTCATCAAATATTTTCATTTATTGAAACACTCAGGAAATGGGACTAATCAATTCGTGATCATTTTGCTTTTCGTCGTCCATATAACACAAGTACTAGTTTGGTCATTGAATTTTTATCACAAAATGTCTGTCGACTAAAATAATCAGCCCAGTAGGTGTGTTGACGATCACCTTTTAGGAATTGCAGATATAGTGTCGGTTATTTATTCATGATTAATATTGTCTTATTTCTTTTTCCGAAGAATGAAGATACAAACCTTTTATGTGTCATGTAAAAAGTAGCAATATACAACATAATAAATAATGAACATCACTAGCATTATGGTGAAGGTATTGAAGAATATAAGATTACTTCTGAATTTTGTATAAGTGGTTAGGAAGTAATATTTTCTAATTGATCTCTAGCTCTGTAGACTTACTAATCAGACAGTAGGCGTATTGATTGAAACTTTTCAGGAGTTAAGGTAATGTGTCTGAAGGTTTGATATAATCTTTATATCATTGCCTTGTTTTTCATTTATCTAACACTGAAGATGCACAACTCTTTTTGTGTAATGTATATAGTAAAAATGTCCAATATGATGCTGTGGAAGTGGATAAGCCTACTTCTTGAGGTTTTGTATTAAATCTAGATATATTACTCTCTTAAATAGGAATCTTGGTAGGTTTGGATAATCATTAATATAAAAATATCTATGCATTCTTGATATTTAAGTCAGATACTAGTACAAAGACAAATTGAATCTACTTGTAATGTTTGTGTTTGAAAATGTATTAACATACCACTCCATTTGAGTTGATAAACATTGCTGGTTTAAACTGCTTTGGTTTTTTCATAACTTGCTGGGAATGGCTGATTTCGAAACAGTGGGTGAGTACAATTTTCTCTTAATCAAATATACTTGATCAACCAATAAAATAAACCATATGCCATCTTCATTAATTGATTATTAGTAAGTTGATCATCAATAATAAACATAACTGATGTTGTGCTGTGCAAATTAAATAGGCCTATTTCTGAATTTTGATTAATAAATTAAGAAATATTATTCTTTTTAATAGGATCTTAGTAGGTTTTTTTATTTGTCAACATCAAACATTGATGTGTTTTAGACATTTACCTAGAAAATAGTTCAGACAAAATTACTATCATTATTAATGTGCCAATAGATAATTATATTATGATTATCTCTCCCCCTAGATAAATGTGCATCTTATACATTGAATTCATCAAATAATTTTATTATTAAACAAAAAAGTATTTGTGCATTATTGAAACACTAAGAAAATAGGACTAATCGATTTGTGATCATTTTGCTTTTTTCGTCCATATAAGACAACTACTAGTTTAGTCATAATAAATAATGAACATCACTAGCATTATGATGAAGGTATTGAAGTATATAAGATTACTTCTGAATTTTGTATAATTAGTTTAGATGTAATATTTTTTTGATTGATCTCTAGACTAGCTCTGTAGACTTGATAAACAGACAATGTGCGTATTGATGGAAACTTTTAGGTGTTTCGGCTAAAGTGACTGAAGGTTTAATATAATCTTTATATCATTGCCTTGTTTTTCATTAATCTAAACACGTAGGTTACAAAACCCTTATGTGTAATGTATTTAGTACAACATATCCAACATTATACTGTGGAGCTGAATAAGCCTATCTCTGAGTTTGTTTATTAAACCTAGATTATTACTTTTCTACATAGGAATACTGGGAGGAATAAATATTATTAACATGGAAAAACTATGCATTTTGAAATTTTTAGTCAGATACTAGTACAAAGACAAAATTAATCTACTTAATAATGTTTGTGTTGAAAATGTATTAACTTACCTCTCCATCTGAGTTCGATTATATTTCTGACTAAAATGCTTTTTTTTTTCATATCTTGCTGGAACTGGCTGATTTAAAAACAGCTCGTAAGTAACATATTCTTTTAAATAAATATACTTCATCAACAAATAAAAATACTCCATACGCCATCTTGATTTATTTATCATTAATATTAAGATAACTGGCATTGTGCTGAGCAAATGAAATATGACTATATCCGGATTTTGATTAAGAAATATTCTTCTTCTTAATAGTGATCTTAGTAGGTTGTCTTTATTTATCAATATCAAACATTATTGATGTATTTTTGACATTTTAACTAAAAATAGTACAGACAAATTTACTATCTTTATCAATGTGCCAAATAAATAATTATAATTTGTTGAAATGATATGGTAAAATGTCTCTTATAAGATGATTAAGCAGCAAATGATAATGTCACATGTTATCTCTCCCACCTAGATAAATGTGCATCTTATACATTGAATTCATCAAATATTTTCATTTATTGAAACACTCAGGAAATGGGACTAATCAATTCGTCATCATTTTGCTTTTCGTCGTCCATATAAGACAACTACTAGTTTGGTCATTGAATTTTTATCACGAAACTGTCTGTCGACTAAATATAATCAGGCTGTAGGTGTGTTGACGATCACCTTTTAGGATTGCAGATATAGTGTCAGGTTGTTAATTCATTGATTAAATATTGTCTTATTTTTTCCGAAGAATGAAGATACAAAACCTTTATGGTTAATGTAAAAAGTAGCAATATACAACATAATAAAATAATGAACATCACTAGCATTATGATGAAGGGTATTGAAGTATATAAGATTACCTTCTGAATTTAGTGTAATTAGCTAGGAAGTATTATTTTTATTATGATCTCTAGCTCTGTAGACTGCTAATCAGACAGTAGGCGTATTTGATTGGAAACTTTCAGTGTTTCGGATAATGTGTCTGAAGGTAATATAATCTTTATATCATTGCCTGTTTTCATTAATCTAACACTGTATGATACAAAACCCTTAATGTGTAATTGTATTTAGTACAACATATCCAATATAAACTGTGGAGCTGAGATAAGCTACCTCTTGAAGTTTGTGTTATTAAACCTGATATATATACTTTCTAAAATAAGAATACTGGTAGGAATAAATAATTATTAACATGAAAAAACTATGCATTTTGAAATTTTTATTCAGATACTAGTACAAAGACAAAATTAATCTACTTAATATGTTTGTGTATGAAAATGTATTAACTTACCTCTCCATCTGAGTTGATTAATATTTCTGACTTAAAATGCTTTGGTTTTTTTTCATTTCTTGCTGAAACTGGCTGATTTAAAAACAGTTGGTAACTAACATTTTCTTTTTAATAAATATAATTCATCAACCAATAAAAATACTCCATACGCCATCTTGATTTATTGATCATTAATATAAACATAACTGACATTGTGCTGAGCAAATGAAATATGACTATATCTGGATTTTGATTAATAAATTAAGAAATATTCTTCTTCTTAATAGGGATCTTAGTAGGTTGTCTTTATTTATCCATATCAAACATTATAGATGTATTCTGGACATTTTAACTAGAAATTAGTACAGACAAATTTACTATCTTTATCAATGTGCCAATAAATAATTATAATTTGTGAAATGATATGGTAAAATGTCTCTTATAAGATGATTAAGCAGCAAATGATAATGTCACTTGTAATCTCTCCGACCTAGATAAATGTGCACCTAATACATTGATTTCATCAATTATTTCCATTATTAAACTAAAATTTATTTGTACATTATTGAAACACTGATGAAATGGGACTAATCGATTCGTGATCATTTTGCTTTTCGTCGTCCATATAACACAAGTACTAGTTTGGTCATTGAATTTTTATCACGAAATGACTGTCGACTAAATAATCAGCCGGTAGGTGTGTTGACGATCACCTTTTAGGAATTGCATATATAGTGTCAGGTTATTAATTCATTGATTAAATATTGTCTTATTTTTTTCCGAAGAATGAAGATACAAAACTCTTTATGTGTAATGTAAAAAGTAGCAATAAACAACATAATAAATAATGAACATCACTAGCATTATGATGAAGGTATTGAAGTATATAAGATTACTTCTGAATTTTGTATAATTAGCTAGGAAGTAATAATTTTATAATTGATCTCTAGCTCTGTAGACTTGCTAATCAGACAGTAGGCATAATGATGGAAACTTTTAGGTGTTTCGGGTAATGTGTCTGAAGGTTTAATATAATCTTTATATCATTGCCTTGTTTTTCATTAATCTAACACTGTAGATACAAGACCCTTTATGTGTAATTTATTTTTTAAAACATATCCAATATTATACTGTGGAGCTGAATAAGCCTACCTCTGAAGTTTGTTTATTAAACCTATATATATTACTTTTCTACATAGGAACACTGGGAGGAATAAATAATTATTCACATGAAAAAACTATGCATTTTGAAATTTTTAGTCAGATACTAGTACAAAGACAAAATTAATCTACTTAATATGTTTGTGTTTGAAAATGTATTAACTTACCTCTCCATCTGAGTTGATTAATATTTCTGACTTAAAATGCTTTGTTTTTTTCATATCTTGCTGAAACTGTCTGATTTAAAAACAGTTGGTAAGTAACATTTTCTTTTAAATAAATATAATTCATCAACCAATAAAAATACTCCATACGCCATCTTGAGTAATCGCTCATTAATATAAACATAACTGACATTGTGCTGAGCAAATGAAATATGACTATATCTGGATTTTGATTAATAAATTAAGAAATATTCTTCTTCTTAATAGGGATCTTAGTAGGTTTTCTTTATTTATCCATATCAAACATTAAAGATGTATGTTGGAAATTTTAACTAGAAAATAATACAGACAAAATTACTATCTTTATTAATGTGCCAATAAATCATTATAATTGTGAAATGATATAGTAAAATGTCTCTTATAAGATGATTAAGCAGCAAATGATAATGTCACTTGTTATCTCTCCGACCTAGATAAATGTGCACCTAATACATTGAATTCATCAAATATTTTCATTATTAAACAAAAATGTATTTGTGCATTATTGAAACACTCAGGAAATGGGACTAATCGATTCGTGATCATTTTTCTTTTCGTCGTCCATATAAGACAACTACTAGTTTGGTCATTAAATTTTTAACACGAAATGCCTGTCGACTAAATAATCAGCCGGTAGGTGTGTTGACGATCATCTTTTAGGAATTGCAGATATACTGTCAGGTTATTAATTCATTGATTAAGTCTTGTCTTATTTTTTTTCGAAGAATGAAGATACAAAACCCTTTATGTGTAATGTAAAAAGTAGCAATATACAACTTAATAAATAATAAACATCACTAGCATTATGATGAAGGTATTGAAGTATATAAGATTACTTTTGAACTTTGTATAATTAGTTAGGAAGTAATAATTTTATAATTGATCTCTAACTCTTTAGGCTTACTAATCAGAGAGTAGGCATATTGATGGAAATCTTTTAGGGGTTTCCGTAATGTGTCTGAAGGTTTAATATAATCTTTATATCATTGCCTTGTTTTTCATTAAGCTAGCGATGAGGATATATAAACATTTATGTGTAATGTATTTTGTAGAAATGTCAAATAACATAAATAATGAAAATTACAAACATTATGTTGTGCAACTAAGGTAAGCCTACTTCTGAAATTAGTATATCAAATCTAGATATATTACTTTTCAAAATAGGAATCTTGGTAGGTTTGAATAATTAGTAACCCAAAAAATCTTGAAATTTTAGTCAGAGACTAGTACAAAGATAAATTGAATCTACTTGTTATGTTCGGGTTTGAAAATGTATTAACTTACCTCTCCATCTGAGTTGATAAACATTGCTGATTTAAAATGCTTTGTTTTCTTTCATATCTTGCTGGGAATGGCTGATTTCGAAACAGATGGTAAGTAACATATTCTTTTAAATAAATATACTTTATCAGCCAATAAAAATATTCCATACGCCATTTTATTTAATTGATCATTACTAAATTGATCCTATATAATAAACATGATTGACATTGTGCTGTGCAAATGAAATATTTCTTTTTTTTCTGGATTTTCATTAATAAATTAAGAAATACAATTCTTCTAAATAGCGATCTTACTAGGTTGTTTTATTTATCAACATCAAACATTGATGTGTTTTGGACATTTTAACCAGAAATAAAGTACAAAATTCATATCAATATTAATGTGCAAATAAATACTTATTAATACTAATGTTTTATGAAATGATGAGGTAAAATATCTGTGATAAGATGATTAACCGCCAGATAATAATGTCGCTTGTTATCTCTCCCCCTAGATAAAGGTAAGCCTATGCATTGAATTCATCAAATAATGTCATTAAGAAGCAAAAGTTATTTGTGCATAATTAAAACACTGAGGAAATTGGACTAATAGATTTTTTATCATTTTACTTTTCGTCGTCCATATAAGACAACTACTAGTTTGGTCATTGTATTTTTATCACGAAATATATGTAGACTAAAAAATTAGCCTGTAGGCGTGTTGAAGGTCACCTGTTAGGATATATTGTATTAATTTAATGATAAAATCTTGTCTTGTTTTTGTATCTAAGAATGAAGATACAAAAAGCATTTATGTGTAATGTAACAAGTAGCAATATACAACATAATGAATATTACTAACATAATGATGAAGTGTTGTAAGTATATAAGATTACTTCTGAATTTTGTATAATTAGTTAGGAAGTAATAATTATTCTAATTATATTACTTCTGTATAAATTTGTATAATTAGTTTTGAAGTGATAATTTTTCTTATTGATCTCTAGCTCTGTAGACCTACTAATCAGACAATAGGCATATTGAGGGTACTTTTTTATGTATTTCGGTAATGTGTTTGAAAGTTTAATATAATCTTTATATCATTGCCTTGTTTTTTTTCATTAATCTAACACTTCGTATTTGTTTATTTGGTTTATAGATGTCCAAAGATATAACAGATATTTGGGGCTGTTCAAGGGACAGACAGAAAGCTATCGTCACATACGAGTAGTGTTTACTGGATGTGAAGGTGCAGGTAAAACTACTCTGTGTCGACGTCTCCAGAACAAATATGTCGACATCACATCAAGACAACCAACTTTGGGAGCCAAATTACATCCTGTTTGGTTTTGCGTTGACTGGGTGGACAAGAGTTGGGAACATAGTGGTGATCAATTGCCTACTAATGTGTTGGAGAAACGTATGGGGGCAGTAATGAGGAATTCCAATAAGACAAAACCAGAAGGTATTAGTTCAACCCAACATAACATTTTAAAAACATTTTAATACATTCATAAATATCATGTTTAATATTCTTTTTCTGAAACACAGCGTACCAAATCACCATGAGTTTATTTAAAACAATCAAGGATCACACTTAATTTTATTCTCGGCTTTTCTCGTTTTACCGATGAAAACAATTTACGACAAATATGATTCCATAAGATAGACCTGTGTCGTTTTGATAGTAGTAAGAACTTGGCTAGTTTTAAGTAATAACAGATTTAGATAACTTTGTCAACAATTCTTAAAATCTGCAAAAATTCTGCATTTTTTTCAACACGTCTCCTAAGCCTTTATATCTATATATATTACAAAAACGTCGGTTTATGTATATACGTGCAAGATACCTGAAAACATCAATGTGTTTCAACGTTAATAAAGTAACCGTCACATAAAGTAAGGTAACAAAAAGGTATAAGGCATTCGAAGTGACCAGTATAATTAGAGTTGTTTTAAAATTATTCCCGAAATACACTATAATTAAAAACTTAGCCCCAAAGGTACCAGAACCCCTTTAAACTGCTTGACCGAATTTATTTGATTGGATGCGATTAACTTTGTCAAAATTCAGGGTTTTCACCCAAAACTACAAAAACCGGTTTCGAAATATGTCTTAACTTTACTCTTTGTGTTTTGACTGATGCAAAAAAAAAAACGGCTCGGCCATATTTCAGTTCAATCAGATGTGATGCACTTTGACCAAAAATACTCTAACGTATATTTAAATACGCCGTTGCCGCAGCCGCACCGTAGCGGCAGAAAAGCTACGCATTCGTTTAGTTTCACCTCCCTCAAATATTGTCGAAAGTGCGCATGACTATATTCTTCGTTTGTTGGAGATGTCTGCAGTGGACGGAAGGCACATATGTTATAGAGTTGTTGAGCTCACAATCCTGAGATTAATCCATCTTACCTGGAAGGGAATATAACGTTGGTAACGTTGACGGTTACTTTATTAACGTTGAAACACATTGATGTTTTCAGGTATCTTGCACGTATATACATAAACCGACTTTTTTGATAATATACTAGTTGGGCGACACCTGAAGGAGTGTCGCAGATGAAATGAAGAGAAGAGAAATGGGAGATAACTCTTGTTGTTATTCTCAAACGAGACCAATTTCATTAGGTTATGGAAAATATACCAGAGTTTTGAAGTCATATCAGGATTTTAGTCTATGTGATTTTCTATTAAAAAAACCAACAAAGGAAGGTAATTAAAAATGAAAAATCCTTTTAAGGTACATCCTCAATACTTCATGGGTTACTATCACTGACGTAATATCCACCCCTTGACTATCTCATAGTAAAATTGAAGCCACTTCAGAAGACAAAACTAAGAAATCACAGGCTTGCAGAAATCATTTTTTGCTACAACCTCAATACTCCAGGGGTTACTATCACTGACGTAATATCCACCCATGGACTAATACAATGTATCTTATAGTAAAATTGGAGACAGTTCAGAAGAAAACAAGAGGCCCAAGAGGCCTTGATGATCACCTGAGTGCTGATACAGAAAAAATATTG
The DNA here is from genome assembly GCA_004382745.1 of Argopecten irradians irradians. Classification (NCBI taxonomy): domain Eukaryota; kingdom Metazoa; phylum Mollusca; class Bivalvia; order Pectinida; family Pectinidae; genus Argopecten; species Argopecten irradians. Next base: position 9,559 of record SAYR01059171.1, read on the forward strand.
CAAAGTTGGTTCAAATCTTTAAAAAGCATTTATGAATTAAAAGAAACACCTTTTGGACCCACTCCTCAGACCCCTAGGGGTCAGTCATGGAAAATTTGTTATTTCATTTTATGGCCATATCATACTGATAATTCTGGCAACATTTGACTCATATTCTATTACAAATGACCAAATAATGTTCAAAAATGTGTTTTCCCTAAAAAATCTATTGTAAACTTGACTCCCTCCCCAGGGGGAAACATGAAACTCCAGGGTCATATGTAATTCATAATTTTTGTAAAGGACCTGAAGGCATTTCCATCTATGAAGAGGATTTGATTCTACCATTTCCAGAATTTTAAAAGAAGGTTTATGAAGTTTTAGCCTATCCTATTTGACCCCTTTTAGCCCCATCCCTCAGGTCCCTGGAAAATTTGTTAATAGGATTTAATGGCCTTCTCATACTGTTAATTCTGACAACATTTGACTCATTTTCTATTACAAATGACAAAATAATGCTCAAAAATGTGTTTTACCTATAAATTATAGTAAACTTGACCCCCTCTCCAGGGGGAAACGTGATTCCATCTATGAAGAGTATTTGATTCTACCAATTCCAGAATTTTAGAAATATATTGTTGAAGTTGTAGCCTATTTGACCTCTTTTGGCCCTACCCTCAGGTCCCTAGGGGACCATATAATTCATAATTTTGATTGACGTTTGGCCATGAAAGGTCTCTGCAAAATCTCATTGAATTTGGTTCAGTGGTTCTGGAGAAGAAGACGAAGATGTAAATTGTTTATCGTCGCATAAATCCCACCACGCGACACACGACGACGTACAAAAGGCGATTAGAATAGGTCACTGGAGACTTTGTCTCAAGGGACCTCAAAACTGATACAGTCCTGCATAGACTTCCTTTAAAGATCACAGAGAAAGTGACACCCAACTTCAAACCAACATACCACAGTGAACCACATTATACAATTACTTTTGAAGTCATTAAATGATCAAATTACCTGTGTCTTGACAGCTAGCGATCATTTAATTATGAAATAGTGCAGGGGTAGATATTATGTCAGTGATAGTAACCCCTGGCGTATGGAGAATGATTAGGCTATTACTTCGCCTTTTCTTAAATAAAGGGAGACTTAAAGGCCCACTACCTTTCCGGAGCAAAATTTAAAGGTTTCTTAAAAACATTAATAACAAAAGAAAATATATATCGATGGCTTAAGGCGAGGTTACAACACCAAACATATGCAAGATTTCCTGTCTAATGTACGATAACAGTGGAGATTCATTTCGCTGTTTTACCGTCTGGCGCAGTGATAGTCAATTACCGCGCGGCATTTAGGACGACGGCGGGAAACATAAAACGACCCGCGTTATGATAATTAACATTTTATATATTCTAATTAAACAGTTCTGAAGGTGATGTTAAGTGTGCTAGTAAACGTATAGTTAATAACTTCTGCGACTCTTCAAAATGATTGATCTCGTTTTACATTCCTATTTAAAAAATTAAAAGCTGTTTCGGAAAGGTAGTGGCCCTTTAATACTTGAATGTGGCATTTTATAATTGTCCCTATGGCATACAATGAAGCAAGGAGTTCATCATAATTGCTATGACATCATAAGTACTCGATATCAGCTAATCACTAATATGTTCTGCAATAGGTAAACTGACTTATATGATTATAAATAGTGACATGATTTCAAAGATATAGAGATGTCATGTACATTTCAAACATTTGTATATATGACATCACAAGCTTCATATTCTAACCCTGCAACTGCCTGGACTATGCATTTTCATGAATGATCATGTAAAAGTCTCTGCTAGCTACCCCCATTTTATCGAAAAATAAGTAAAAAAAAAATGGTAATAATAGACAATATCTCCAGGCTGGACACTCAATCTTTTACAAATACATACACTTTTAGAGAACAAGAAATATTAAACAGTTTTTTACAGAGAATCATCGTTTCATAATGACATTTGAAAAATGAAATTTCATGTACTTATACATGTACATGTACTACATGAATAATCATGTAGACGTCTCTGCTACCCCCATTTTATCAAAAAGAAACTGTTTTTCCTCATGTAGACAAATAAATTGTCTTAATATAGACAATATTGGTCTGACCGAATACTCAATCCATAACAAAACATACAATTCTTTGTTTTCGCAATTCTTTTAGTGACATTGGGCATTTTGCCAAGTAGCCAATTACCTCCCTTTATCCAATCCCAATGAAAACTGTTCATGTGAACCTTTAAAGAATATAAAGTTGTCCCGACATATTACCACAAGCCGTCTACCTCTGGGTCACGAGTTCGAATCCCATGTGGAGCAGTTGCCAGGTACTGACAGCTGGTCGGTGTTTTTTTCCAGGTTGTCTGGCTTTCCTCCACCATCAAACCTGGCACGCCCTTAAATGACCCTGGCTGTCAATAGGATGTTAAACCAATAAAAAAGAGAACTCTATCCTACATCCGAATAAATCTAAAATGTCTATACCTTAACCGAAATGGCTTTCAATTTAATAAAAAAATGAATTTTAGTTTTTATTTTTTTTTTATTTAGAAAAATTTAAAAAACATTTCTCAAATTCAAGATTTATCTGGTTTCTAAAATGCTTAAAACTGATGAGGCTGTTACAAGTTTGACATTCACTACTGTATAGTGAGTTTTATAACTACCCCCCCGGTAGGTGTCCTTTTACCTAGATACTGTATGATATTAAAAAAAATCAGAAAAAACTGTTGTTATTGTCAAAATATCCTTACAGGCTCGTATATCAAATTTTATAAATTTAAATTTAATAAATTTCAAATGATGTAGCCATATCATGAGTGTAAGATTCTATTTATCACATAACTAGTATTAATCAAAACATAGTCAAAACTTCAGTGATTCTGACAGGAAAAAAGGGCACCCATATGGTGCTTAGTTTAAAGCGCACCTTGACTTCAATAAATGACTACCAGATCAGGGGCACCAAGAAAATATCACAACTTCCTTTACAAGGAAAAATCTTACAAATTTTCTTATTGTTTATTTAATTCTAGATCTATTGAATCCTTGAGAGAATAGCCAGGGCCTAAGCTCTGGGTCAAAATTTGGATTACTTTCAATTTTGTTTTTATGTACATGTAAATGTGGCGAAATCAGGCATGGATTCGACTATCAACCGAGATAATCATACAACATCACAGACGTTATTAATATCTACGACACCACAATAGTGTTTGTCTTACAAAATTTATGAAATGACCATATATGATGACATGGCTAAACATGTCAGTGTGATATTATACATGTATGCTAATTTTCATAACGCAGGTCAATCTGAATGATGATTCCTGTCGGCATCCTAATTATTACGCAGTAGTTGACTATCACTATACACAACACAGCAAAATTGTGAAATGAATCTTCATTGTTAACATTTATATTGACCTCACCTACCCAATCTGTACAGTAACTTAAGCCTAAGAATTAAAAAGCAATTATTGTGTGTCATGTAAAACTGCAGTGCATACAAATTAAATGTATCTAATAATGTTGATCATATCCATTGTCAAACTATTTTTTTTACCATTTTTACTGTTTTGTTTTCTTTAGTTGTCTTATATTCAGTTTACTTAAAGTCGTTTCGGTACCTTCTGAAAGTCATTTCGCCATGTTCACTTTATGATACCGAAAATACTTCCACATGTACCGAAATGACATGTAACGAAGCTACTGTGTGTGTGTGTGTGTGTGTGTGTGTACATTGTACGTTACATGTGAGCTGACGCACTACCGAAACGACATGTGCATTACTTATGATGTAACACGAATTTAATCATATGATCAAACAATATATTAGGAGATACATCTATTCAAACGGCATCTGCCTCAAAGGCAGTACAATGGTGAGTTTACGTGCTGTTTAGCCACGATTTAGAACGCATGCATGGCTCTAAATCTGTTGTCAGTCACTCGTGATGATGATCATAAACAGACTAACAGTATATTTGTAGGCCTACAAAAACAATCAAATATATCTGATAATACTAATATCCACCGATAATGATATTGATGTATATAACAAGTAAAATGAACAATTACTTACCTGATAATGCCGGATTTAACTTGAACATCAAGGCGGCTTCAACGTTTTTACTCAACCGGATACAAACAATACACATTCCTCAAAGAGGGCGCGATAGTCTGCGTCATAATTTTGTGTGTTCGATACAGTACAAACAGATCCATTTCACTGCGGCACTTTCTGGGCGCATTTTGTAACATAAATGTGATGATTAGTGCATAAATTATTTACCCATTTTATGATGTTTAGTCACTTCTACAGAAAATTGCAAAAATATCACTCATTTTTAAATCGTACATTTGCTGGTTCAATCGGTCAGAATAGCTCCGAAGGAAGGCGTCAGGGACCCAAAATAGCTCGTCTGTTGTGGAAATTTACTGAGAACCTGCGAAATACCACCATTATTCAAGGCTGTATTGTGGTCGTTGTATGTAACATTTCCAAAAGTCAGAAATACCGCTTTGTTCAGAATTATTTAGACATTTTATATGTAGAGTCTCAGATTGTTAACTTTGTAAGTTATTTCACTAGGACGAATTAAACAGAAACCAGTGATCAAAATGACGATTTTTGCCTGGTTGACCCAAATAATATCTGTGTTAAAGAATTTTCGAAACTGATGCGATTATTTCAATCGATAGATCACGCTGAGATTAATTTACGTTCAAAATTTTAGCAAAATGTATAGCACAGTTTCCTTATTACTCAAATCGCGAAAATAAGCGGGTTGATAGGTTTATTTAGCCGTGTTAACATTTCGTTCCAGAACGAAAACTCTGTTATAACAGAGTTGTCGTTCTTCCTCTTCATTTCATATATAGATATAAATTTTTGGGAGACGGACAAACAGACGGAATAAGGGCTATTATGTCATCTGGTTTGTCCAAAGGTCGTTGATCAATACATTCATTCTTTCTTTGCAATGCCTTTTAGCAACGAATGTGTACGAATGTCGTGGATTTGATCCGAAGTTCTCCAGAGAGGCAAACGATGTCATTAAATGTTCAGAAGTGACTAAGTCTGATGTAGCTTACCTGTCGCTGTGGGATATGGGAGGACACGAAGTTTTCCAGTCGTCTCATAACGTCTTTATATCGTCACATGGCGTGTACCTTCTGGTCTTCAGACTTACAGATTTTCTTAGAAACAATCAAGAAACTGGTAAGTTTATCCTTCTGTCTTTAAATTGAAGATTTATATATTAGATTACATAACTGTTACTCTGTTTTCTCAATTTGCAAACACACTTCTTAAGAAATGTGTTTTTATATTCTGTCTGGGTCTTTCAAATATCCAAATATTCTTATTGCTGTTTACAAACTTCCTGTTTGTATGGCGATGACGAGTAGTGATGGCGTTCATAACTTGTCCAAATTATCCTTTTATTATATGTATCTTAAATGTTAGATGAAGATAATGACCCAACTAAGCATTACTTTCTTCTCCATTTTTATTGGGTACGAATCTAGTATTCGCCTGTGTTAAGGTTTTTTTTCTAATAATTGGCTGTGGACTTTTGTAGTCCGAGACACAGGTAGAATCCCTGGATTATGTTACCTTTAAAACTGAGAAAAACTCAAAAAAGTATCTGTGGCTTACTAATATGAGTTTTCAGAAAAGATGGCGATGACGTCACACAAAGGTACATCCGGGCGCTCAAAGGTACAACTCCGTATAGCTGTACATGTTAACATGGTTAGAACACAGCCGCTTGCGATGTTTGTTGACATTTTATTGTAATAAATAGTACGACAATCGGAGAAATGTTGCTTTATTTTAATTTCAAAAAGTGTAAATAATAATATTGAACAATAATATATAGACATAAACATATGACATTGACATATTTTACTCTGTTTATACTCCATTTCCGACCGCCACGAGAAAAACCCGGTCGCCATTACGTATAAACACTGACAGAATATTGCAAATATCAGCTTGAAATTACAGATTAAATTCCAAAAATACCATACTGACATTTTGATAAACGATTACTGTTTTCTAAGTCATAGTTGGTAAAACACCTTAATTACGATGTGTGATTATGACCAAATCAAAATTTGCTTTCGTAGAATACCCCAAGCGCAGGGCAGAATTTTCGAAGCCGTGCGCAATGTGTCCTGGTCGGCATTTCAGTACTATAAGATCTGTATTTATAAATCTAAATGTAGTCTATCTAACATATATTCAAAAAATTTAAAATTAATATCACTTTAATTTGAGACTTTACATAGCAGCCGATGGAATAAAAGCGACTGAAAAATAAAAAAAATAAACTCTACAACATGAGAACTGAACGATTTCACCATATTATCATATTATTTTTCGGGATATATCGACAGTCATACGTATACGTACTGTACACATTCAGATCTGCATGCGTGTACATGTAGCACAGTGGTTCATAGCATTCCTTTAAAACAAGATATGCATGGTCAAAAACGAAAAACACAAGTACTTATTGAGATATGTGTTGGTAATTACATACGTATTAATATTGTTAATTTTCCCGAAGTATTGGCTGTTGCCTGAGCCACAGTGATCTACCAGCAAAGCCATGCACTAGCGCCCTTGCAGGTAGTTCACATTCGTTATATTTATATCAAATAGTGTTGTAAACAGCTTTTTCATGTAAATCAGAAACATGATACAATGAAATCAATTATCTATTCATATTTTTTTCACAACATGGATTTCTACGTGTGAACAAAAAACTGGTACGTGTGGCGGCCCGGTACCGTTCTACAATTTAGCATAAACAACTGTAAATATAGAAACATGAATGTCTGTAAACTCTAAAACAATAATAAACCATTTTAAAATCAGAATGTGCAAGTTTGAAAGTGTATACTTTTGTAACAGTATCGTATGTGAAGCAGGGTTGTACGTATTTGTTATTGTTTTTATTAGTCGCCATACTGTGGTTGTACCTTGAGAACCCGGATGTAAACTTTCTGTGACGTCACGCCATCTTTTCTGAAATCTCCTATATACAGTTGTTGACTGGGGGCGAGGGAAACAGATGATTTGTTGGACCTGAAGACAAACTGTTGCCCTCGGACTTCGGCCTCGGGCAACAGTTTGTGTGAGGGTCCAACAAATCATCTGTCGCCCGATATACCAGTCGATAACGATTTTGATATACCCATTGACTCAAAACAATGCCTTGACGTCACGAATTGTAGGTGTCGAACAGAATATTTTAACAATCGATTTTAACAGTTCTTTGGACCGCTCGACGGAACAGTTCATTTATTGGCATTTTTGTCAATAGAGTTTATAGAGAAACTATTTTATAGGGATATACCAATCTGTTATATTATATTACTATTTTACTACTATACTATTATTCTGTCTATTAAAAAATTATCTCCCTTTTACAATTATTTGAAAAAATATCAATTTGAAATGTATTCTTAAACCTATATATCTATAGGCATATTAATAATATTCTTTTTTCATACTTACCTTATTTGTTAATTTAATATGTTGTTAAATCTATGAACTATATCAAATGATTGGATGTAAATAATTTAATTTGTATAATCTCTGGCTAGGTAGGGCTGATATGGGCATAGCTGTTGCCCAATTATATTGATTTATTTAATTGAATTGGTTGAAATAAAAACGAATGACATCATTGTTCTACGCTATTCCGAAAGGAGGTTGATTAAAATCACAAGTATTACACGTTAAGGATAGGTATACTGAATACTGGTATCATATAACACCTAACATTTACTAATGTATTTCTATATCACAACTATTTCAATTTTGTATTTATTTAGATCGACTGAAGAAATGGATCCGACTCATAGGTACATTTTCTTCAAATGATCCCAGATTCAAGATACATGCTCCTCCGATTATTTTTGTTGGCACTTTCCTTGATGAATTAAAGAAATCATCAAAGGCATGTATAATAAGTACATGTTTTAAGAATTAAACTTTCATTTAAAGTTTTACATGCTCATAATGTAATCTTAATTTGAAAGTTATTCATCTATTTAACATCCGCGAGTCTTAAAAATATATCATGAGATGCCGAGATACGTTATCGATTGATAATACTACGATGATGTACCGAAATTTTTGTTTTGTTTTTTTGTTTTTGTAAAAATATGTATTGATCAGTCTTGTTAATTGCATTGAAAATGAGACATTATATCTTTTTTAAACAGTAAACAAAATAAAATATTACTCAGTGTACTATGATGTATAATTTGTACTAAATTATAAGATGTTAATAACGGTTAATAACAGAATATGTAATAATGTGAAAACATAATATTGGTATATATCATTTATTTTATTATGGTCTCTCAACGGTAAAGTCTCGATTTTTGTTTTGTTTTTGTTTTTACATTTTTCTCTAAATCATTGTTCTAGGACTACCACAAAGACATTGTGGCAATACTTATGAGCATCTCAGAATTTCCAGAGCTTTTGGATATCCCTTGTGTCAAATTCTGCACGGTTGATAATAGCCTTGGTAATGATGATGCTGAACTTGAGAAACTCCGAGGACTTATTACAGAGTCAGCCGTACATCAAGACCAATGGGAAAGAAAAATACCCACAACATGGCTAAAATTAGAACTGGACGTATTCAAGGCAAGAGAAGAGGGAACACGAATACTGACATTGGCAGATTTCATAGAAATGAACAAAAAGTCCATTGCCCCTTTGGAAAATGAAGAGGAAATACAACTTGCTTTAGAGTGAGTATTGAAATACGTAGTGTGATGATTGAATTTATTTGTGGTTTTGCATATGCTTTGTTAGTTGAAGTTTTTTTTTTTATTTCGAAAAGAAAATATTTGCATTTATTAAATCATTTTTGAAAATCCAAAACAATCACTAAACAACTAGACTAACGCAGTTCGTTTGAAATGAATATAAAACATAAAATAGCACCACATTTTCCTACGATTTGCTATTTCAATGGTATGTTTCACTTACGTCCCTATTTGCTTCATTTATCAGGTACCTGCACTGCACGCGGTCTGTGATATATTTCCGAGAGCTGAAGTACGTCATCACAGATCCCCAGTGGCTTGCGGACTTTTTTTCCATATTCATATCGGACTTCACCTTCCTTCCTAGGGACGACATTCGACAATTCCGTGAAATGAAGTTGTACCAAACAAAGGGAGAGCTGACTGGCAGAATGATTGGCGACCTTCTCCGTCAAAAAGAGAACCGTCGTTTCATTTGCTATAAATCACCACTTCTTGCTCTGATGGAGAAATTTGGTTTGATAGTGAAAGTTCAGATATCGGGAACAGTCTCTGGTCAGGTAACAACTGAGACCTACATCATCCCAAGCAAACTTAAAGTACTCCAAGATGTCAATGACATCACCAGTAGAGTCGCACGGCTCCAGCAGTTAAAGGAGCACTTCTCCAAAACATTATGCTTTGTATTCAACGATACATACACGTCAAATGAATTGTTCCAACGAATCTTGGCTAGTGTCATGAAGATGTACAAGCTGACGTCACTACCAACACGAAGTGAAAAAGGCGCAACTGCAGGCTGTGCTGCAACTTCAGTCAATAAAGAATGTCTGTACAACGGCTTTGCCTGCTTTGAAATCGATGGCAACTCTAGAATGATTCTGTCCATGCATGCAGAACGATCGACCATGGCTTTGACAGCCTTCAGTACCTCAGCAGACGGTCTTCCGGATGACTCAGGAAAAGCTTTACGGCAATCTATCGAAGGAATTATCCAGGAAACATTACAACTAAGTAATCAGCAACACTTTCAATTCACGCTCAAACTACATTGCAGCTTTTACCTGACCCCTTACGATACTCCGGTACAGCTACACAGAGCCATCAACTCAGAAAGCGGCGTACCATGCAAGGGAGGAGAATGCCAAGGACAACATCGTTTGTCAAAGACAGATGCCATTTACTGGGGAGTTGAGGAGGTAGGTGTTATAGTTAATAGCAAAATAAATATTAATATTTATACTTCATTTCTTTATTTCCTTTAAATGTGAAAAATTTGAAATTAACACGTTTATTACTTCAAACGGATATAGAGAAATATCAATTGACTATGGATCATTGTAATTATTTCGTTGTTTCGTATTATGCTAGAAGTCACATGCGTATTTAACATTTATTCTACTTTTATATATATGTTTGCCTTTAGCTTTGATTAGTTTTTCATTTGATATCCGTATTATTTTCGACGAGTACGCTTCTAAAATATTAGAATGTGTCTTTCTATTTGGAAGGGTTCTGGAGATGCGCGGCATGTTATGGTTTAGATAGTATCGATAGATATGATAATTAGAACTGAGATATTTGGAGATGTATCGAGTAAGTATGTCTGCAATAAACAAACAAAATTAGTATTTTCTATTTGGATTTTGAAAAAAAAACTAATAGAAAACCTCATTCATTTTCTTATGGACGTTGTAAATTGTTTAAACTAACTTAATGCACCAGTTATTACAGCAGTAGTGGCACCGCTGATGGTGCAAATATATCATTTATCCTACTAAAACACATTCAATAAAGTAATTCCAAATTATTTCAGGCACAGGGATTGATATCAACATGGATAACCGCAGGCCAACTCCACGAGAACTGGGTCGTCTGTCCCGTCTGGTCAGCGGTTCTGGATGTGAGATGCTATTTGTAAGACTTGGTCTGCCTTACCCAGAAAGAGAACAAACTAAATGGGAGTCAAAGAGCCTGGCAGGAATCACAATCATCACCAAGATGTTTCTGAAATGGACAAACACCTACCCAAATCAGACATTCCATCACATCCGCGAGGCGATGGAGATGGTCGACATGGCAACTGATCGTTTGGACGAAGTGTTTAGAATCAGACGAAGATTCTGAAAACCAAGGTCAGTGACATACTCTAAATTCTTTATTCCAGGTAAACGCTGTTATATCAGCCAATCAGAAGAAACATTATTTTTACGATATGAGATGATATTGAAATGTTGAAAAAATATATAATAACAGTGGGATGTCGTAGCGTATCGGAAACCATTCTGGAATTCAGAACAACCTTCCGGTATAGCGTCATATGAATTGGCGCGGTTTTCAAAAGTATGGACCAACCTTAATTGCTTCAGTAAGTAGTTTTGAGTGGTGTATTGAGGGACGGAGGGGTTGAGTGAGTGAGTGAGTGAGTGAGTGAGTGAGAGAGTGAGTGAGTGAGTCAGTCAGTGAGTCAGTGGGTGTGTGAGTTGGTGACGAGAAGAGGAAGACATTCATCAACAAGGGACAAATAGATAAATATCGGTAACAAATAAGTTCCGAAAGTAAATGAATGTTAGTCAGGTGAAATTCCTAGCACTTATCGTATTTGCAAAAGTAAAGCGTCCCAACTTTAGAATATTTCAACTTTTGATAAATCAAACAGAAAAAAAAGTTTCATTTTTATAATGAAAGTTTTTCTGATATTTACACTGTATCCTGATATAAACTATTTATATCATGTGTGACAAAACACTTTAGTGACAGAAAATTGAAATTAACGAAATAAAATAAGAATACGTTTGACACTTTTATATAATTTTCAATTGAAGTTTATGAACGTTTTATCTTTTATTAGCAGCATATTCATCTGTTGAGTTTACTTTTACATTAAAACCGTGTCATAAGTATAATATTCATTTTGAAATTTACACAGGAGGTTTAGTTCCCATTGATGTCGGAAGAAGAGTTCCCTCTGACCAAGAGATCATGAAAATTGCCGACAATATTGGAAATGCATATTTCAACCTTTTTCTGGAACTTGAGTTGTCTCCTCCCACTATAGAACAGCAAGAGGTGAGGTATCCAGACAACATCAAGTCGAGATTGTTGGCTCTCATCCGGTGTTGGAAAGACAAGTTCCAAACCAGGGCCACTATCGGTAGGCTGCTGACAGCGATGAAATATTGTCAAATGGATTGGCAAACGACAGCAGAGATCTGGTCGACACGACCGGGGAAGTCTGGTACAGCAATGGACAGTTAGAACAGATGGTTTTGGTCATACCGACGTACTATGTCGTTAGTAGTTATTTCAAGGATAGAGATACAAACAGAAAGTACTTAAAGATCGCTTCTCCCCAAACCACAACACCCGACCCCACCCCCCCGCTCTGATGGAGAGGCTCAGTGATAGGACATTCCATTAGACCATTTCGTACTTAAACATCTGAAACCATTTTTACAATCAAAATGTGATTTATAAATACAGTCGGATTAATTCTTATCATGTAATTCGAATGAAATCGACTATTTGTTATTTTTAATTTAAATTGATTAAATGCAGTTACTTTTTTAGGTTTTCGTAGTCGAGTTGAAAATGAGATTCCAGTCATTACAAATTAAGTGTATAATATGTTGTTCAAGTTCATTGCTTAATTTGCAATCAAGATGTAACATAATCATTGTAATAATGCTAAACACGTCACTAATACTTTTGTAATCATTTAAGAAGTGAGCAATACGTAAATAGGAATAAACAATCGACACGTATTTAGCCACCGAAGATGACGGTACGAGATACTGCCTTCCTTATATGTCGATTTTTTATCATTAATAAATAAGTGTATATTTACCAAACGACGCGCGACATTCTGGAATGGGTACTTAGTGACCTTATAGATATATGGAAGAAATGAAGGCTACTTTTCCTAATTTAAATGGGGTCAGAAAAATGCGAAAAAAATCATGTAATATCTTTGTGTTTGCATGTTTAGATTTTTTTTAAAGTCGACACAATACGAAACCTGATTTTTCCTAGAATAATTGCTGGTAAATAACAATAGTCAGAGCGATGTATTAGTCTTAAGTATTTTTATGTTTATATATAATTATCCACATTAATAAGATAGATACTCTTTTCCAAACACTAGAGGTACAATGCAAACGACTGAAACGCAAATGTTATGCAAATTGAAACTACCGCAAATTTAATCAATGAAGAGGAATATGAAATGAAGATATGACAAATGATTAATTGCAAGGCTTATCGTAAATCGCGTCACCTTTAAGTTTGAGTCTGAGCTGATGTCTGATTGATAAAACGTCAGTCCCCGTGACTGGTAAAACAAATCTGTTTATTTGGATATTTTATTCGTGGTTAATTTATGGAAAAATGTTTTTAATATTTTTGAAAAAAAAATTGCGTTGGTAACTGGTAATATTGAAGTCACATGTTGAGATTCGTGGTCATTTTTTTTGTTTATTTCAGTATATTTTTATCAAATTAATCCTTTGGATAATTTATGTGTCATATTGTTCATGAAAATATATGAATACATTTTTTGTAAGATTAGTCACATTGCAAATGGTGATATTGTCATTGGATAATCATTGTGTCATTTTGTTATTACATTTTCTGTAAGATTAGTTACATTGGAAACTGGTGATTTTGAAGTCCTATGAATATGGAAACTCATTTCAACTTATCCAGATTTTAATGTGATTCAAGAGAAAGGCAACGTATTTATGTTTACGGGAACTATACATCTTTCCAAAACAACGTTGTTGTTTTTTTTTTAAAAGGTAAAAGAAGATTTTTTAAATTATCAATTGTTTTTTAATGTATGTACTAGATAATGTATAACACTTAAAATTCGCGGCGTCAATATTTCGTGGTTTCTATACTGGACTAATTTCTATATTTGTTCTAACGTATGACAATGAACTTCTGCTGAATATTTCGCTGGTGTTTAAAATTAATTAAAAAGTGTTTAAAATTAATTAAAAAGTTAATTGTATGTACAAACTGTTTAGCGCGTTAAATTCGCATGATCAATATTTCGTGGTTTCATATACTGTACTAATTTCTATTTTTTTTCTTACGGATGGCAATGAACTTCCGTTGAATCTTTCGCTGGTGTTTAGAATTCGGATTTCAGTGGAAACAACGAAAATAAGGCGCCCCGCAATTTACCTGCTGGACAGTACAAAGCTTTGAGATGTTGAAGCTACCATCTTTCTATCCGTCGTAGTTGTACTAAAATGTTTAATTATAGTTGAAAATTAGGTTTGTTTGGCTTTATGAATCGAACAAAATCCGTGATTTGTAATTTTATTTTAACTCTATTACATATTGCGTATGTATGGTAAAATTCATTACGATATAAACCTATTAATTTTTTTATCTTTATGAAATAAAGCAGAAATACAAGGAAAATGTAGATTTATTGTATGCCTTCACTCATTGTTAAGTATGTTTGCTTATTTATGTTTGTTGATATTTTAGCATTGCATTATATTTTTTCAAAACTAATCCTTTCTGTACAATATTTTTTGAACCTATAAGGCCACTACTTATCCGTAATGGCTTTTTCATTTTCAAAATATGAATGTAAAACGATATTGATAATTTTGTAGAGTCGCAGAAGTTATTAGCTTACCGTTATTGCAACATTCATAATCATTTCAGAAAAAAAAATAATTAAAATAAATTCAATGTTAATTTTCATAACGCGACCGTCTTATGTTTTCCGCCGTAGTCCTACTTATCGGGTGGTAGTTAGCAATCACTGCGTAACACGGCAAAATAGTGAAATGAATATTCACTACTACATATATTACAAAGATAAGCTTACCTTTGATTGGTCTTAGGCCAATCAAAGTATAAGTTTTCTTTTGCTATTATGGTTTTTAAGGATTTTTTTTTTGTTTCGAAAAGTAGTGGGCATTTGATATACAAATTGTTATATACCAGAAATTCCCGGTTTTGATCGTTAAGAGCGTTAAGCATTCGTTTACGGATACTAGTCAGTGTTGTCCTACACAGTATCATGTTATCCCGGCAGGCTAAACATAAAAAACATGAGAGGAATTCGAAACACCCTTAATGGTGGTCGTTGTCCATGTCGTTTTTTAACATGAAGCCAGAAAGAAGCAGATCATGTTATCGTACAATGTAGAACAACCGACTAATTTGTTAACATACATATATGTGAGTGTATAATTTTCATTTTGAGTTGCTTTATTTTGATGATTTGTGTTTTAGATTTAATTACTAGTTTTTGATTATGATTGATATATGCTGACTTTGATTAAGAAGCTAGAATTGGATTACATATGCGTGTACTTTTATCATATCATAGCTAGACTATAAAAATGTATTTGTATGAGAAATATTTGGCTGTTCAAAGGTAAAAAGGAACTTAATCACTTAACCGAGGATATTTATTACATTTAAAACTATCATTTAAAGGTTTTACGCAAAGACAAATATATATATACAAATACATTTTGTACTTTTTTGTATAAATTCTAAATTACTTTGGCCTGAAGAGTCAAATATTTTTCGTGTGTGACCATTCCGCAGAGGGTTAATGTAGAATATTACTCTCTGCTATGATATAAAAAGATTCAGTGCATATTTGATCTACATCTAAGTTTACTTTTTGTTCCCAAAGGTCCCCGATAGCGTGTGGGGTCCCGATAATGGAAAACTAATTATTTACCATCCATCTCCTTGCTATAACTGATGTATTAGCAGGTGTGATTCGTCCTCAATATGACTAAGCTGTATAACTATATACTTTTTATATATACCATCATGTGGCACAGAACCCCAATAGGGCTAGTAAATCAACATTCTGTACATTTTGTTTGGACATATAGTATGTTGTGCAAAGCGTTACATTTATGTATGCTTAAATGTACATTGTTATACGCTAAATATGATTCCGTTGCTTTTCGATTAACAACCTATATATTCAATTTTGTTATCCAAGAGTTAATATTATGTTGCCATTTTATTCTAGAAATAAATATTAGCTGTTATCCAAAGGGCGACTTTCTTTATTTTTTGCACTGTTGTTTTTATAGTCGATAGTAAATATTGTAAACTGTAACTGGCTGTTCCTACCACTTCTGATAAACATTTTATTTTTTTTACAATTCCATCGTCAACTTCGGCTTAATTTTCAACTCATCCCGATAGTTAAATCGACAAGGATTGTTAAGATCAAACCGCTCTTGTCAACTACCGGACGCAGCCAGACTAACCCGGTCTTTACTTACACCAGACTAACCTGACATTATTTTAACCAGACTAACCTGGTCTTTATTTATACCAGACTAACTTGGTCTTTACTTACACCAGAACTGGTTTTACTTACAAACAAGACTGCATGGTCTTTATTTTACACCAAACTAAATTGGTCTTTACATACACCAGACTAAACATTGTCTTTATTTACACCAGACTGACCTAGTCTTTATTTCAACCAGATTGACCTTGTCTTTATTTACACCAGACTAACATGATATTTGCTTAACAGCAGACTGACCTGGTCTTTACTTACTCCAGACTGACTTGGTCTTTACTTACACCAGACTAACCTTGTCTTTACTTACACCAGACTAACATGATATTTGCTTACACCAGACTAGCCTGGTCTTTTCTTACACCAGACTAACCTTGTCTTTACTTACACCAGACTAACCTGGTCTTTACTTATACCAGACTAACCTGGTCTTTACTTACACCAGACTAACCTGGTCTTTACTTATACCAGACTGACCTGGTCTTTACTTACTCCAGACTGACTTGGTCTTTACTTACACCAGACTAACCTTGTCTTTACTTACACCAGACTTACATGATATTTGCTTACACCAGACTAGCCTGGTCTTTTCTTACCCCAGACTAATCTTACCTTTGTTTACCCACGTGCTGCCCGTACTTTCGTACTTGTAGGCTCCGAGTTCATACCTTCATCCTTTTTCAACCTGAATAACACTGATTTGGCATATTGGTTCCGTGCCCTTCAGCTATTATCGCGTATCTACCTGGGTTCTCAATCTATCGGATCGTATTCTTTGGAATTGTATGTAGGACGAGCTACTTGGCCTGGAAATCAATTTTCCGGCTCTGGGTTCATGCCTTCATCCCATCTCAATCTTGATATAACTAATATTCTTGGTGAAAAACTGTAATAGGAACCACTTTTGAAACACGCACGTCTACATATGTTGTCACCCCGTTGAACAGTGATCGGCTGATATTGTATGTAGGGCGAGCTATTTAACCTCACTTTCCGACTCCAATCTCGTCCATTCATTCGTTTAGATATGAATAAGATTGATATGGGATAGTCTAGGTGTAAGTGTGTGATAGTGAATACATTCGAATATCAGCCATGGGACCGTAACCTAAATTTGACCTGGGAATCTATTTTCTGGCTCCAAGCTCATACCTTCACCCCTTGTAAACCTGAATATTTTTGAAACAACCACCATTGAAATTAGCGCATCGATATAAGTTTGTATTCCTTGGGACCGTAATCGACTGATGATGTATGTAAGTAAGCTATTTGACCTGGTAATACACTTTCCGTCTCCGAGCTTATGCCTTCGTTCACTTAAGATATGAATATACTTGATACGGATATGGATATTTCAGTTGGACTACTCTATAATGGTCTTCTTTGAAAATTCATATCAGCCTGGGTCCTCACATTATGGGACTGGCTGATAGTGTATGTAAGACGAGCAATTTAACCTGGAAATCCGGAAATATTTCAGATGGAACAAATCAAAATTAAATATCATTTTGTGTGACTTTCCACATTACATTCAACAAACCAGATTTATATTAATATGCGTACAGCGGTGTTTATGCTCTGAACTTAACATCTGTTTATATTAGTATTTATCGCTTTGCGTCAAATGTACAGAAATATATAAAAATGAAGAAAAACTAATTAGGGTTAAAAGTTGTTCTACTTGTGGTCGTATATACAACACAATCTTGTCGGTGAACGATCAGTTCGGGAAATATATTGAAGGAAATGGCAAAGGAATCTCCTGAAAAAAGTGTGACACTTATATTAGTAGAACTACGCAATTAATACAAATTACATGCACGTGTAGTTTAATGTTATTCTAATTACAATACAATGTAATGCTATTTATTTGATGTCGTTTATCAGGTAAAAGCATCAATGAGCTCTTCAGAGCAAATATTGTGACAATAATTGTTATCTAGATTGCCTCAAATTTTAACATTATTTAAATATGCTCCATCGCCGACAGAGCATAAGCGATACTCATAATTTGAACAATAATCGGGGTTTAATCATGTGTGTCTGATTACACAAAAAATGATATTTTGCTTTTTGGGCATGCGCAAACAGTACTTCATTCCATATAGGACATAATGCCAAGGATTTTTTTTTGGGACGCAATTAATTATTTTTAATATTTTTATCTTGAAGTAAAATTAGAAGCTCAAACCTTTCAATGGTAAGTAACTTTTGTAACTGAAGAGAAACACTAATTTTAAAAAATACGGTTTTTATCGAGAAAAAAATACTATTTGTCAGCGATGGAGCATCTTTAAATATGTTTGAAGTTCAACATATTTTACTGAAACCAAACCTACAGAGCAAAAAAGTAATTTCAACATTGTTGGCAAAAGGTATTATTTTTTTAAGGAAATAAAGACATTTAAACACACCACATTGTATACAGGGAAACCACCCTTCCAGCAGTTTTCCATTATTACACGAATGATAATGCAATGTCATTAAATACACAACACTTTATTCAATCTAAATATTCGGTATGACCATGTTGGTATTCAGAACGGCTCAAATTGATGTTATTGCCCTTGCTATTTCTCTTGATAAATATTCTAACTGTCGGGCTTCTTCCTCGGAACGCATGATTTATCTCGGGGAACCGTCTCCCTCACACCAGTGCAATTTATATATATTACACTGAAGGTATGAGGAGAAACGTATATATGCCTCTAGCAACCCCTATTACCATAATCACGTAATGCTTTAAATATAGCAGGAAGTTTTGGGTTTCAGGTTAAATATTTGGTCACATGCTACGAATGAATACGGATTAAAATCGTCCAGAATTATGCTTACCTTTTCAGTTCTATATAAAATCAACAATATCGGGGTTTCCATCTTTCGTAATGTTCTGTACCAAATCACGGAAATACACTGCATTTGAAACGTTTCATATACATTAATTAAAGAAATTGAAGAATTAATGAATATGTGTTTCAGAAAATTATGATGAAGAGAAAGTTTAGGAAAAAGTTATATAGAAATATAAAAAAATGTATAATAAAGTTATACCGAATACATCGAATTTGACTTTTTCAAGGACGGGAAACTTAAATTGGTTAATATAAATATATCTCGTGCAAATGAGTCTGGTGAAATTTGCACAAGATTAACATGGTACACTGTCGTTAACTGTGTTGCTCTGAATTTGGGCGTTGCTCTCTCTGAAATTTTCAAAGGAAGTCTCTACAGGTTTGTATTTGGTTAATTTGTTTCTCCAGGACTGGACTGCCTACGGGGAGAATATAACATCATTTATAGTAACACCACCAGGAGAATCGAAGATTTACAGTACGGTTCCGAAAAAAATGCCAAACAGTTGATATTTTTAGACATAATTAAACTTTTTAAAACTCAACTTAAATGATAGTGGAATGTAATTACATATTGTATTTTCGCCTGGTAATTATTGGCAGCTGACAGGTAAATCTATATTAACTAAACCTGGTGTGAAACCAAACTCCCATGTCTACAGTATGGTGAGTGATGCTGTAACAAGTAAAATAATATGACGCTTTCGGAGCTCAATAAAATGTGTTAAATGTGGGATTTAGTCGCAGATCACTTGGAGACGTCTTTGTATTTCTTGAAATTCTGGACTATATCTTTTAAATCGGAATAAAGTAAGTAGAGAAACATCAATTTGAAATGTTTTCAACGACCCTCCAATATAGTGGGTTTTAACACTCACGAAATCGTTTTCGTTAATAATGGACGTTAGGCCTCATGTCAAGGAAATTATTTTATAATTTGAGCGTGTTTTCATGAAATCTATCGTTTCTACATGTATGTTACTGTAAACATATGTGTACTGTTCATTATCACTATTCACGTTTTATTATGCCTTCTTAGATACATGGTGAACCTCACTGCGTTGGGTACGTTAGGCAATTTTTCGGGGCTTGTGTGTATTCTTCTAAATTATCTGCACAATACTGACAGTTTCAAATATCATTTAATCAAGCATTTTTGTCTGTGTCCTAAATGTACAATGATATTACTATAAGTCTCATCGCAGAAAGTTCATTCAAAACTAAAGCGGCCTAAAACTAGTAATGAGAAAGATCCCATCAGTACTTTCTAAGAAATAACGGTACAAACTTCAACTACCAAAAATGCAATATGCACAACTACGGTCCGAGGGAAACATAGATATGGAATTTGAGAAAGATCTCTTCAGCACTTTCTACCGGACGGACGGAAGGACGGACCACAGACTAACGGCGATTTGAATAACCACCATATGATGATCGATGAGAATTTCTGTCAGGTTATATTTGGAACAGTTGGATACGGATGAACAATAACAGTAGCCTGGGATTATATACGGTGGACACTTAACACACTGAAAAAAACCCCGAAAAAACTACACATCATAACGGAGTAATTTTCTATACCAAAAACCAGTTATTTTATCCCAGTAAATTCTACCATTGCATATTCTTGTAAAAGCCTGTACATCTACATATTCAGACAAAGGAAGATACCGTTTACCGGTTATTTTTGCGGGATTACATTTTCGCTGTCATTGTTATGACGCGGAAATTTGATCCCCGAAATATTGAGAAATGGATGAGTCATATATATTCATAAACCCAGATAGCAAAAATTTAAAGCCGCTGAAATTAAAGTTTTAAATCATCATTTTTAGTTTAAATCGCGGGGATTTTGACCGCGAAAATAACCGGCTGTACAGTATTTAAAGAAATACTCATTCTTTTAATATAGTCTTACGATGTTTTTTATACATTCGTTCAGGAAAATGGCAAAGACGTGGGGAAAAAGCAGTGGAATAAAAACCCAGTATAGATTAACATAACATAACCTTCATCAACACACATTCCTTGTATACCAAACTACATGTAATTGACCCATCCCCGACTCCGCCCCTTTTTATTTTTTGACCAATGAAAATAATTCACCCCTTCACCTCGGTCCTGTCGTCACGCCCCCCGCCATTAGGTCGGACAAACACGGCGCTTGACCGACCTGCCTTGGACTTTACATTTACGACCGTTTCTGATACTATAACGGTGAAAGGATGCACATTTGGTCTATGAAACTTTGACATTCGGTATCCGGACCATGTGAGAGATGTAAGAGCAACATTTATCGATGTTGAGGTGGATTCGCACATGTAACAGACTCCACGATTAGCTGGATGTTGACAAAATCGACAAACACGTTTTGTTCAAAGGTACGTTTTCGTAAGTTTTTTTTAAAATTATTTTTAAATATTTCAAAGTTAGAATAAGAATAGTGATATAGCTTATTTAGATATGTGTACGAAACGATATAAACGTAGTGAATCAATGCAAAACGTGACCAGTCGGTGAACGAGCAGACGACAGGTAGCTTGATCAGTGAGTAGGCGTACTACTGTACGGAAGCATTCATGCAGATCAATCAACAGTGACACTAGTGGCCTACGTGCGATTTCGATTTCAAGCAGGTATAGAGAATATGAAGTTATGGTTGAGGAATTAATGCACATGTAACTTGAAATAGACTTCAGCAATCAATGATCACATGGCACATTTAAATTTACTTCCCCGTGAAAATGTATTTAGTTTAAGGGGGGGGTTGGCTGATATATGCGGGTAATAATCAATATTGAAACACGTTTTGAGAATAATTGTAGGAAAAATTAACAACAAGGATTTTACAAGAGTATCTTTCAGCAGAAACGTACTTGCTATCACGTCTCATAGCTAGACTGTCAAAAGTCATAACAGCAACATTCACTAAAGGCTACATTGTACATATATAACAGTACTTGACACAGGGACATGTAAATTCAGACAACACAGCACATGTATTTTATATTTATATAGGGGTTTTAGGTATATAAGATGACCTGACCCCGATTTCACGAAACATTGACCCAGTCACATAAAGAGAAAAACTTAGGTTTTGACTGAAGTCTGCATTTTTGTTTCTTAATTTAGGATTACAAATTAAAAATGGGTCTATATACAACTAAGAGAATGTACCGTACATCTTCTATACATGTAAGCGTGAGTTTGGACCAAATATTTTGTGATTTTTTTTTTATTATTATTTTATACTATACACCGATACTCCAACTCGGGGTCGCTGTTACAAAGATCTAACAACATGTGGGACAAGGTTTTTAAGTATGCATATTTATTGACTCCATTAATTTAAAGTAATATTAATTATTGTAATACATTTTGTTTCATATCAGCACTTCCATGGCGGGCATGGGCCTAATAGCAGAGACACAAAAGGTTCACACCCTGTGCGTCAACCACCTCAGAGGAAAAAATCATTTTTCCACCATCAGTAAACAGGAAAGGTAAATTGATTACAATGCATTACAAAGTATCAGTTATTATGTGTACAGGCTACAACACATTCACATCAGTGAGAGTTGTACCTCCATTGTAGTATTTGTACATGTCCGAGTGATTGAAGATGTCCCAATATATTCCACAATCCCTTCGTCTCTGGGTCACAAGTTCGAATACCATGAGGGGCAGTTGTGAGGTACTTTTCTCCGGGTACTCCAGCTTTCATCCACCAACAAACTGGCACGGCCCCAAATTACGCTATAATTATACTTGTATTATTACTTGAAATCAAGATTTGAAGGGCTAAAGTGTCTGTAGAGGTCATACAATTATACATGTATGTAATAATTTAATATGTCAAATTATTTAACGAGTTTATCAAATTTCATATTAAGTACTGCAGCCGCAAGTGTATGGATGCATAGAAAACAAATCAATTTCGTTTCTATATAGGAGTAACGTGACGCTACCCAACATTGGAACACTTTTTGAAGATAATTGTAAAAATTTTCTTACTTGTGCTTGAATCCAGATTGTTTTCTTAATATTCCACAAATAGATGCCTTTATTTTAAATTTCATGATATGTTTACTTGTCAGCAGTGCATATGTTAATAAAGTTTTGAGATAAAATTATATATGAGAGTCTGAAATTAAAGAATGTCAAGGCTCAAATGAAGCGACCCCATCCCAACTTCCTTTGGAGAGGCTGAGACTGTTAACGAATAAATATCAATGTTTGAAAAAGAAATGAAAACAAGGGTTTACAGGATAATTTTATGTTAATAAGTCTTTTAAATTATTTAAACTAATTATTTGTATTGACCAAACAGACTTTCAAGGCTTTAATATAAACTAACCAATGCAAAATGTTATATAATATATACAATGTCTTGATTTTCAAAAGGTCTATATGAGAGATTAGTGTCAAGAACTAAGAAGCATTGTTTGAGTTTATGGAATTATTTATATATATATATGATATGTCTCTTCATTTGATTTCAGGGGTGTTCCGATGGACGTTTTGTAATTTGGCAATTAAGAGAACATCCAACATAGACAGGAAAAATCTTCTTTGACACTCTATGCAGATACCAAACATTACAGAGAAAATTTTCCAGCTCTTCAGTTCAAACTGACAAGCAATAACATCATTTTAATGTTCATGAACTTGAGACAAATGAGGAGCAGTTCAGATACTACACTGGATTTACAACACAACAGTATGATTATATTGTGAACTTTTTTGTACTGTACCAGATGTTGCAGAATATCCTATCAACTTGCCTACCAATGGACAGAAAGAAGTTATGTCACTGTCTGTTGAAAATCAACTGTTATTACATGTAGTTATATTGAAAGTCTGTCACGACTTTGATTATGTGAATCTTGGTTACAGATTTGGCTTTAGAAACCAAACTGCAAGTGTATTGTTCCCAACTGGATGGATTACTTGTATTTATGATGTGGAGAATTTTCTATCTGGCCATCAAGAGATGTTATATATGAACACATGCCCAAAGTTCATCAGCTGGAGTTTCCAACCACATTTGCTGTATTTGATTGCACAGAAATAAAGATTTCTAAACCAACATCATTGTCTGCGTATTCCAAACCCACTCGGATTATAAGTCTACAAACACATTGAACTTCAGAGTCTTGTGGCATGTGATCCAAGAGGTTCAATTATTTTTATACCTGTGTTATTTGATGAATTTATGTCTAACAAGGAAATATTCAAGCAGTCAGGGTGTCGGGAAATGCTGAAAAAGCTTGTGGAGAGATACCTACATGATATGGATGGCATCATGACCGACAAAGGATTTAACATTCATTCGGAGATTGAGGAGTGTAATCTCAAGTTCATCTCTGGAATTCATTACACAATTTTGGTATAATTTTGTTCATTTTATGTACACGTAAAATTTTGATATCAAAAGTAAATGTAGAAAAGGCATAACAATGATAACATGCCATTTTCCCTGCTGTAAGAAGACATTTAATGAACATAAATTTGCAGGTCTGAGGTTACAATCATATGCTCATGATGCTTTTACTTAAAAGCATATTTTATGAAAATGATTTCAAAATTACAACACAGTATAAACTGTATACATGTTGACATAATACTGTAACTTCTGTAATTTCTTTACATTCTAAACAGAGAATTCTTTAAACTGATGTTGTACATCAGTTCAAAACATTTCTCAAAATCAAAACACCTATCTTCTCATCATCACAGGTTATAAGTATTATTTAACTGATGTGTTATATGATATATTATACCATTATTGGACATTCTATATTCTTTATTGCAAGATTTCAAGAAAAGTTTAAGGCTGCAAAATAAAGCTATTTATGGTGTATTATTAGAGTTGGTTTCATTGTTTTTATCTGATCATGAGATGTATGAGCACTGTCGCTAAGACTACATTGTAAGACTGCAGTTGCTATCAGAACTTGTGCTTGAGACAAGCTCAAGAATTTACGAGAGAAATAACATAGGAGCTAATACAAGCAGCTGTGACCCGAGTTAGTTATACATATGTATCACGAGGTAACTCCTGTGACTCAACTGACGAGTACTACGTCAAGAGTAAATAAACCACGGTTATAACGAACATTTACCAGTAGATCAAGTGAGTTTTTTATTTTCATTTCGACTGCCTTGTGTTTGCAGTAATAATGAACCTGATAGCTATCCTTTATGATAATATTTCCTTGATTCGTTAAAGCCGTGTTTACTGTAGACGAAGTACTTCCTGACGGCTACGTATCGCTGAGTAGTTGCGTTCGGAACTGTCTGTCATTCGAGCGAGGGGGCGGAGCCAAAGGTAAGGTAATATTTGTAAACATTTATAAATACACATGGAAAGCCTGCATATACAGTTAAAGTTTTTTTACTTTGCCTGCAACACATGGGCAAATAGATAAAGATATTCTCACTGTATTTATGTCGAGATGCAGCAGATGCGGCTGGTCATTTGTTTCGTTGGCTCCGAAACTGACAGTTTATCGATACTGGTTTTGTTAGTTTAATTTTCCCAAGATACGCCTCAATAAAATATTTGAAACCCCAATGGAGCCTATTGTGTTGATTTTAAACTGATGGATTCTTTTGAATACTTTTAAAGAATAGTCGTGCGGAAGATCCTTCAAGTTGCTGCACGGATTATCGCAGCATCCGCCATCTTTCCTCAGTGTTTGTCCGACCTAGCAACAGTAACCATGCTTCGGGAAAGTGGGCGGAGCTTAGCTCCGATTGGGGATGGGTCAATTGTCATTAAAACAACAAAAGCACACCTTCCTTGTATATCAAACTAATGTAGTTGTCATTATAACAACATCAACACCAAGCTCCCATCATCATATTTGGAAAGCACTTAAATAAACGTAGCCTGATATCCGATCTAATTTCACGTTAAATTAGTCAGGAAAATCTTGTTGAAATTTTCATTGTCATCATCATCTGATCATCATCGTCATCCTCATTATCATCACCATCACCATCATACCATCAGAATCACCATAACCCTCATCATAATCCTCCTTCTAATCATCATCGTCATCATAATATTATCAGTGTCACCATAATCATCAACATCATCATATCATCATCATCATCATCATCATCATCATCATCATCATCATCATCATCATCATCATTATCATCATAAAATCATCTTCATCATATAATCATCATCGTCATCATCATCATATCATCATCATCATCATCATAATCATAATCATCATCATCATCATCATCATCATCATCATCATCATCAGAATTATCATCATCATATCAGCATCATCATCATCAACATCAATATCATCATCATCACCATCATCATCATCATCATCATCATCATCATCATCATCATCATCATCATTATCATCATCATCATCATCATATCATCATCATCATTATCATCATCATCATCATCATCATTCTAATTCCCATCGTACCAATCGTTCTTACCATTTTCATCATTCTACTTATATTTAATATAGTCTTATACATTCGTTCAGGAAAAATGACAAATTGGCCATGGGCTACGAGGGTCCCACATGCAACCCCCCCACCCCAAACCTCGGAACCAACTTCCGGTTGGGATGGACTTCCGGTTATGACGTCAACAAGATGGCCGACATCTCGAATTTTTCCAAAAAATGAAAAATAGCCGCCGTCATCATATTTGGAATGTAATAGACGTAGCCGGATATCCGATCTAATTTTACGTTTAATTAGTCAAGAAAAAATTGTTGAAATTATCATTGTCATCATCATCTGATCATCGTCGCCATCCTCGTCCTCATTATCATCCCCATCATACCATCAAAATCATTATAACCCTCATCATAATCCTCCTTCTAATCATCATCGTCATCATAATATTATCAGTGTCACCATAATTATCAACATCATCAACATCATCATCTCATCATCATCATATCATCATCATCATCATCATCACCATCATTATCATCATCATCATCATATCATCATCATCATCATATCATCATCATCATCATCATCATCACCATCATATCATCATATTATCATCATCATCATCATCATCATATAATCATCATCATCATATCATATCATCATCATCATCATATCATATCATCATCATAATCATCATCATCATCATCATCATCATCATCATCATCATATCATCATCATCATCATCATCATATCCTCATATCATCATATCATCATCATATCATTATCATCATATCATCATATCATCATATTATTATCACCATCATCATATCATCATTATATCATCATCATCATCATCATAGCATCATCATCATCATATCATCATATCGTCATATCATCATCATCATCATCATCATATCACCATCATCATCATCATCATCATCATCATATCATCATATCGTCATATCATCATCATCATCATCATCATATCATCATCATCATCATCATCATCATATCATCATTATCATCATATCATCATCATCATCATATCACCATCATCATCATCATCATAATCATCATATCATCATTATCATAATATCATCATCATCATCATCATCATCATCATCATAGCATCATTATCATCATCATCATCATATAATCATTATCATCATCATCATCATCATCATCATCATTATTATCATCATTTAATCATCATCATCATAATCATCATCATATAATCATCATCATCATCATCATCATCATCATCATAGCATCATTATCATCATCACCATCATAATCATCATCATTCTAATTCTCATCGTGACAATCATTCCTACCATTATCATCAATCTACTAACATTCATAAGTCCCCCTTTCCTTCCGCATAGTATGAGTGAACCTGACGTGTAGTTCCTTTGTTTCAATCCATCAATCCAGCGTCTTAAAATGCTAATGACACTCAAGGCTTGCATTGTTGACCGTGGCTTTGCTCCGTATGACGTCCAAGCTTCGTCCCTCCTCTTTGACCAATGGTGATAGTTGTCCAATCCTTGATGCTGCTGGGATGTTAATAGGAAGTAAATATAATAAACCAAACCAAAACCAGAGGTCCGGTACAGATGTTATAGGTCTTCAATGGCGTGTACGGAGCAGTATCACATATCTCGATTTACTCGTACAACAAATCCATGATACAAAAAAGAGATGAACTCAAAGAATATTTGTGCAAATACGATAAGAAATCAGTACAAATGATTATTAGAAATTGTCACTGGACAATTTGACAGGCTTTTCACCAAAAAGGAATTCTGGTCAAGTTCATTCATATTAACAAACTTTGGTAGTGCTTTGTGTGAAGATTTTCGGATTTTTTGCTTTTGTGACCTTGAATATAGGTCAAGGGCATCACATTAACAAACTTGGTACTCATTTATATCAGTATGGTACATGTTTAATATCAGGTCAGGTGTCTTTAATGATTTCTTTTTCGAAAAAAATGCGCTTTTGAAATTTTTCCTTTATTTTCAACCGGAAGTTGATTTTTAGAAAAGTGGTAATGCAGTTAATTGTTCCATCTTTGATTCTTCATAGCATATTCATAAAGGAAAGGAATTCGTTAACGAGATATTGGCATAAATTAAAAAACGGAAGTGAAGCCATAGCGGCCACATTTGATTCTTGCCCTACTTTATTTTGTTCACGAAACAACTTCATATGCATAGCTTACACATACTGAAATAATTTTCATCCTATGTCGTACCATTTGACTGATAGAGTATACACAAAAACAGAAAGAAGAATAATAAGAACTAGACGTTTTCACATTTTGACGGGCTTTTTACCAAAAAGAATTTCGGTCAAGGTCATTTACATTAAAAAAAACTTCATCTGAACTGAAGTAGTCCTTTGTCTCAATGAAGTTTTGGTCTCAACTTAATTACCACTTTTCTTTAAAACGTCAACTTCCGGTTGGAAATATTATTTCCAATAAATAATATTGGTTGTGTATGCCAACTTTAAATAACTCTTACGAAGTGATATAACAGCTTGCACATTCATTGTCTGCACAAGTACATAAAAAGTATAACACTACCGGATGAATGAATGATGTCGGTGACTTTATGAAAAATAATACTAGTGGAAGAATTTACTCTCTTATTTTTCAATTAATGGTTGCCACGTTTTTAATTATTTCTTTAAACACCTAGACTAACATGTTGAGTTGTATTTTCATTACACAATCTACACTACAGTATTTCTATCTTTCACCTATAGTTGGCATGTCAGCTAGTCGGCTTGTATAGCCGGAATTTGTTCACAATGCAGGAACAGTCTGCATATCTGTGCAGATCATATCGACTGTTGTAGCTATATCCTGTGTACCGCTGATAGACGATGAGTACATGACACGAAACATAGTACAAAACGTACTCTGAACTATCAAACACTCAAAGATATGAAATCGCGATACTGACATCATTTTATACATTAGAGATAGTAGAAATTTAACAGACGGTTGTCGTACCACTCTACCATCATCACGGGACCAGAGATGGCGTCTTTTAGCTCATACAGCTGAATACAAATATTTGGACAGAATATCTGTAGCTGACGGACATGGCGTCTGGGTCAGGCAAAAGAAGTGGTCAGTATCTTTAAGCCCTATACATTTTTATTGAATACAAACTAACTCAGATAATGCATAAACCTCGACACAATATTTTTCGACAGCAGGGATATCGGTCACATTTTATTCACCAGAACGTTAACGTTTATGTATTTTGTATAGATATTATGGTATAGATTTTGGTTATACAATTTCCTGTAAAATTATTGCGTTGTGTTTACATGTTATAAGCAAAATATTAGGTCTCTAGGCGTCTTGGTTATTAGAAAGTCATTCAAAGATTTTATCCTGTTTGACCCCTGTGACCTAGATTGAATGTCATGGTCATTAATTTGAACAAACTTGTCCTCCCAGCATGTCACAGGCCCAATATCAGGTCTCTAGGCCGCTTGTTCATTAACAAGAAGTCGTTTTAATATTTAAGCCTATTTGACCCCTGTGACCTTGAATGGATGCCAAGGCCATTCGTCTGAGCAAACTTGGTACCCTATCATCCAAGCATGCCACAGGCCAAATATCATGTCATTAGGAGTCTTGGTTATTGAAAAGGAATTGTTTAAAGAATTTAGCCTATTTGACCCCTGTGACCTGGAATGAAGGTCAAGGTTCTTAGTTTGAACAAACTTACTAGCCCTGTATACCAGCATGGCACAGGCCAAATATTAGGTATCTAGGCCTCTTGGTTATTAAGAAGCC
Source organism: Argopecten irradians irradians (assembly GCA_004382745.1). Lineage (NCBI taxonomy): Eukaryota > Metazoa > Mollusca > Bivalvia > Pectinida > Pectinidae > Argopecten > Argopecten irradians. The sequence continues at coordinate 39,812 of SAYR01059171.1, forward strand.
ATTTGAAGATTTTATCCTATTTGACCCCTGTGACCTTGAATGAAGGTAAAGTTCATTCATTTGAACAAACTTGGTAGCTCTTTATCCACCTTCTTGATTAATTGATTATTCCTAAATGATATCTTGTGTCAGCGGTTAAAACTCGTTACAAATCGTATGATTTCATTATATTTCGTTCCACATTTGGAAATACTCATAAAATTACAAACAGAAGTCAGTTATACACATGTTTGAATGATTCGATTATGAATGTGTGATATTAATAACAGCGTATCGACGGACCGCAAGCGGAGCTCTCTCGAAAACTGAAAAATGGCACCTCTTGAACGAGTTACCTCCCATTTCTGTTTACAGTCAAAGGAAAACGAATGGTACAGTTTAATCGAAAGCAGTATTCCATGCAGAAATCGTATCTCAAAACTAAAGTAAAATTGTTTTAAAACCAATACTACAATCAAATAAACAAACGAAAGGCATTATGCATACAAATACTCTTTTTGTGAAAAAAACCCACATCATTGTCAAGAATTATTTTCTTGCGACAGCGAAATTCTGATACTCCCTGTAAATGGTGACGTCATGAAACCCAACGTTTGTTACTGATTCCCGCGCAATTACCAACTACTGCACTCTGATAACTGAGCTACTCTCAGAGTTTTGGCAATGAACTGAAATTGATATTCCTTGCGCGTGGGAAAATATTTTTTCTCGATATCCATTACCACTTTAAGAAACATTAATTATCAAAATAAAGTCAACATAAAGTGCTTGAAAAGTTATGACTTTTTTACCGGTCCGAAATCGATAAAATATACTGAAAGACAAGTAACATTCGTATGGACCGCATACGTATGTGCACGTATATATAAGCATGTATATGTATATGGCATCCTTCAAGAAATAACACTATTCGTGTAATTTACATTTGACGTGGGTCTACAATACTATAATTAGAGTAACGGTTTGATATTTGTATATATACATGATTGTTGCTGCGCTCCGTAATTCATATAAGAGCATATGATAATTCACGTGTAAAGTAAAATTATTTTTATTTTTGGACAAATTGATGTTTTTTTATGATATGATCCAAATTCAAAAGATAATTTCGCTTTTCATCGTTTCAAGCTAAGGTATCTCATTAATTACATTCGTCAAATTTATTCCAAGTATTAAAAAGACTTCTTTGTACATTGTAATTAATATAATGAGGAAATGTGCCTAATTACTAGCATTGTGCTGTGAAAATGAAATCAGCCTACTTCTGAATTTCAAATTATCAAACTAGAAATATTACTTTTCTAAATTGGAATTATAGTAGGTTAAAATATTAACATAAAGAATCGATAATTTTAGTATTTTAGTCAGAAAATAGTACAAAGACAAATCTAATATATTCGTGTTTGGAAATGTATTTACTTACGTATACCTTTCCATTTGAAATAATTAACAATGCTGATTCAATTTTTTTTTATTTAAGCATTGATGTCACTATTTTTTAATTTTATCGGGGTATGAAAAAAAAATTGTTTGCAAACTGTGTGAATCCGCAGATTCTCACAAAAGTTTGTAAACAATTTTTTTTTCATAACCTGATAAAATTAAAAAATAGTGACATCAATACTTATAATTAATTTTATACTCTATTTGATAAAATGAAGTATGTTTAAATGTACCATTAGAGTGGTTTTTCAAGGGATTCTTTTTTCCGAATCAATACGCAATGTCGATGTCTCTATTGTGACGTCACGATAACGTCGGGGTTTCGCGCCATTCATAGTGGTATGCAAAAAAAATATTGGCCAATCAGAAAGCCGGATTTGGTATGAAAACAAAGAAAAATTAATTATATGGAAATGGATTAAGGCTTTGCCGAAATTCATACATGACAGCATATGATAATTCACATGTAAATTATGATTGTTCTTTTTGGACATATTTTCAAACTTTCAAACTTTATTAGTCTCTTTACCAAAATACATTGTGTAGAGAAACATATTTACAACAGTCAAGAGATGCAACATAGAAGGAGGACAAATTATATGACTTTTTTTAAGATAACTTTAATAAATTTACATAAATTTCTAAAAATTTTTATATTCTTTGAGTTCAGAAGCTGTGAAAATTTTATGATATTTGATCTGGTGTAATAGTACTCATTAACATATTATTTCCTTTCTAAGGTCAAAAACGGACACTTAAATAAACAATGGAATTCATCACCAATAGCATTGGTATCACAATAAGTACAAATTCTATCTTGATAATTCATATTAATCCATCTACCAGACTCCACAATTAATTTATGATTACTTGTTCTAAATTTACAGATTAAAATTCTTTCATTATCATTTAATATATCAAAATATTTTTCAAAATTACATTTGACTTTGAGGAACAAAAAATGTCATTATTCCATTTTTGTAAAAATTGGTCACATAATATTTGCTTAACTTGAGTTTTAACCCATCTTGGATTCAAATTGTGTTGGAACTGAGAGTGCCATATATACATCAAACCACATTCGTTTAAAATATTTTGTACAAAAGTTAAGTATGGAACTACTCTGTTTTCATTTCCAAAAACATGATATAACATACTATACACCATACCATTTAAAATTTTAGAATCATAATTTGACCAATAATTAATCATCTTTATTTTAATGTCAATTATAAGTGGTCTAGTACCCAGTTCGCCATAAGTTCGTCGTAAGTTGGTGTACTTTTTTTCAAACTCAATAGCAGTTTACAGTTTTTAATAAAACGCTCAATTGTTTGTACATTTGTAAAACCCCATATCTCACAACCGTATAACAAAACTGGTTTAACTATTTTTTCAAAAAGTTCAAAAATATATCTAAACGATAAATTCAATTTTCTGCCTTTTCTCAAGATATCATACATAGCAATCGATGCTTTTTTAATATACTGACTCTTTGCATCATTGAATGAAAATGTCTTTGAAAATACTGTTCCTAAATAGTTAAATTTATTAACACATTCTATTACGTTATTATCAAATCTGAAAACATGTCTACTAACAAATCTTCCTTTTGAAAACACCATACATTTGGTTTTATCACTATTCACTCTTAATTTCCAGCGAATACAGTATTCACTAAATATATCAAGGTGATTTTGAAGATCAGTAGGATTATCGGAAAATAAAATTGTGTCATCTGCATACAATAGAATAAAAAGCTTTATGTACATACGAAGATCCATTTATTGCTTAGACATTCAATGCCTTTAATTTTGTGTCTTGATAAAAATCTTTTATGTCATTAAGATTCTAACTAAATAAAAAGGGGGATAAATTTTCCCCTTGTCTCAATCCAATATCGCATTTGAAAAATCCTGATTGACGACCATTGAAGTTAATTTTAGATTTAATTCCTTGATACATAATATATATGACCGTGTACATTTTACCATTTACATTATTAATTAATAGCTTATTCCACAAACCTTTTCTCAATATTTTATCGAAAGCCTTCTCGAAGTCAATAAAAACGCAAAATAGCTTCTTTTTCAACATATTTGTAAGAAAAATTAGAGAGTAGAAAACGTAAATATTATCCAACGTCGAGTATTTCTTTCGGAAGCCAGCTTGACTTTCCGATATAACATTATATTGTTCGGAGTACCTTTGGAGTCTTTCATTCAATATACATATAAACAGTTTTCCAAGGCAACTCACAATTGTGATTGGTCTATAGTGTTTGAGGTTATTAACTGCACCTTTATTTTTACATTTTGGAATTATACAACCCTCTAACCATTGTTCCGGTATTTTACCACTATCAAAAATAAAATTTAATAATTTGACATAAAGATCTAACATTTTTGGAGCTGAATATTTAATATATTTATTTAAAATTTTATCGTTAGCACATGCTTTATTAGATTTAAGAAACTTGATAGCTCTTTCAACTTCATCTCTAGTTATATAATTATGTATTTCATGGCTAATCTGGTTATCATTAAACTCAATTAAGACATGATCATTTTCAGCGTCATTTTCAGCAGCATTTAAAATAGTCAAACATTGTTTCTAATGGAATCTGTGTTTTTGATGTTTTCTTTATACAATTATTTAACTGTTTCCAATAATCTTTAGGATTACTACTTTTCGTATCATTAAATTTTAACCTCATATGCCGTCTGTATTTATATATACATTTGTTCATAGTTTTTCTATAGGTTTTTTTCATAAGTTTTATATTTATCTAAGAAGTAATCATATATATGATGTCTGTATTGGTTTTTATGACGACGATAATTCTTTTTTGCTATGCTACACTCCCTATTAAACCAGGGGTTTTTATTTACTTTTTTATTAGATTGGTCATTATTAGTAATGGTTTTCCTTGTACCTAGGGTTAATTTTGCAGCATTTAGTAGTAAATTATTACATTCCGTTATTAGACTGTTTACATCTAAATTATAATCATTTTCGGCTTCATCAATAGTACGTATAATGTCGTCTATATGCATAATATCAATATTATCCGTGAATTCTTTAGTTTTCATACTATCCCACTTATTAATACATTCAAAATCATTCGGATTGCCTTCATTCACTTGGACATCGATGTGTTTCGTGCCATGGATTACAAAGGCTAATGGGCAATGAGCATCAGAGTATAATGAGCTAAAATCTATTGCTTCAAAATCGTCAATGTATTCAAGTAGATCTGACGAGCATATAACATAATCAACTACACTTGAGTTTTTGCATGTAAACTTTCCAATATTTTTATCACTACCAACTCGTCCATTACAAATAAACAAGTCATTAAATTTACATAATTCAAGTAGACGGTTTCCAAGTTATTTTTACTCTTATCTTTACTAGTTCTGTATTTGGTTACATTATTGCCGTCAAAAATATTGATGTCAAAATTTGCTCGAAGGATTTCGTTAGCCAGCTCGTTCGTCACTTTCATCTATTTCACTGTTATCGACGAAGTCTAGACAATTAGCTGCTCTAGAATTAAAATATCCAAGTTAACATACATGCGAGCTATGGCGCGTTAAATTGATATATCCGTTTTCAATTTCAGAGTATGGGTCTCCTATACAATAATTTGAACCCTAAGGAGGTATATAAACTACACTGATAAGTAACCCATCATCATATCCACATACATTTACATCAACTTTAAACCAACTGACATATTTACTATCACTGGCTACAGGGTTAATATGGTTTTCAAACTCTCGTTTTTAAGCTAGAATTATGCCTCCTGATTTTATCCGCTTACATTCAAAGCGATTTTTAATAACATTATAAAAGCCTGGTATTTCAAGGAAATCTACATCGACTGTTTTTGTCGCAGACAAACATAAAATATCAAAATTTTCAACCAATTCCAAAACTTCTGGATATTGAATTCTTCTTTGAATCCCGCAAAAGTTAAGAACTAAAATTCTAATTTGATAACTATTTACATTGGTATTGTGTTCATCATCAACACTAGAGTAATAGTCTGAGGTAGTACACTTGTACTTAATTGTATCTGCCCTCCCGCGCGTCCCTATCGATGGCCGTTTCCGGGTTTACTGGTGCTGAAGCGCCTGCGCTTGGGTCGCGGAGGCCTTGTCGGCGCGTCTTCATTTTCGCGCTCTTGCACGGCTGTAGGTTTGTAAAGAACGTTACGATGAGTCTTAAATGATGATCCATCCTCAAAGATAATTACACTTTTCATCGTTTTCACAAATGGTATTGTTTGCATTGCATTCGTCAATTTATTCCAGATATTAAGAATTCTTTTGATATTGTTAACACAACACTGAGAAAATGTGTCTAACTGATTCGTGATTAATTTGCGTTTTTGTCGTCCATAGAAGAATATTCACTGTTTTAAATCTGTAGACTGAATAATCATACAGTCGACGTATTTACATCATTCTGTTCTTTTTCATTGATCTGACATTGAAGATATATAGTCTTTGATGTGTAATGTATTTGTCCAATAGCGTAAATAATGAACATAACTAGCAATCTGCTATGTAAGTGAATATAAATTTCCCAACACGAACATAACACGTAGATTAATTTTGTCTTTGCACGAGTATCTGACGAAAATATCAAATATGAATAGATTCTTATGTTGATAAATATTTCAACCTACCAAGATTCCTTTTTAGAAAGGTAACATTTCTAGTTTGATAAATCAAAATTCAGAAATAGTCTTATTTCATTTGCACAGTACATTTTTTTAAAGGAAGTCAAGATATGAGAAAACCAATTTCAAACCAGCAATAGTCATGCAAAGACAAAATGAATATACTTGTTATTTTCGTGTTGGGAAACATTAACTTACCTCTATATATATTGTGAGGTTAATTTCATGATGAAATATTGTCTTGACAATTTATATGTAATGTAACAAGTAGCAATATACAACATAAAAAATAAATATCACTAGCGTAATGATGGAGGTATTTTAGGTGTTTCGGGTAATGTGTCTGAAGATTTAATATAATTTATATAGCATTGCCTTGTTTTTCATTAATCTAACATTATATATACAAAACCCTTTATGTGTAATGTATTTAGTAAAACATATCTAATATTATACTGTGGAGCTGAATAAGCCTACCTCTGAAGTTTGTTTATTAAACCTAGATATATTACTTTTCTAAATAGGAATACTGGTAGGAATAAATAATTATTAACATGAAAAATACTATGCATTTTGAATTTTTTGGTCAGATACTAGTACGAAGACAAAATGAATCTACGTGTTATGTTTGTGTTTGAAAATGTATTAACATACCTCTCCATCTGAGTTGATAAACATTGCTGATTTAAAATGCTTTGTTTTTTCATAACTTGCTGGGAATGGCTGATTTTGAAGCAGCTCGTTAGTAACATTTTCTTTTAAACAAATATACTTTATCAACCAATAAAAATACACCATACGCTATCTTGATTAATTGATCATTAATAGATTGATCATAAACAATAAACATATAACTGATATTGTGCCGTGCAAATGAAATATGACTATTTCAGGATTTTGAATAATGCATTAAGAAGTAGTCTTCTTCCTAATAGGGATGTTAGTTGGTTTTCTTTATTTATCAACATTATTGATGTATTTAAGACATTTTAACCAGAAAATGGTACCGACAAAATTACAATCATTATTAATGTGCCAATAAATAATTATAATTTGTGAAATGATATGGTAAAATGTCTCTTATAAGATGATAAGCAGCAAATGATAATGTCACTTGTTATCTCTCCCACCTAGATAAATGTGCATCTTATACATTGAATTCATCAAATATTTTCATTATTAAACAAAAATGTATTTGTACATTATTGAAACACTGAGGAAATGGGACTAATCGATTCGTGATCATTTTGCTTTCCGTCGTTCATATAAGACAACTACTAGTTTGGTCATTGAATTTTTATCACGAAATGCCTGTCGACTAAATAATCAGCCGGTAGGTGTGTTGACGATCACCTTTTAGGAATTGCAGATATACTAGCTGTCAGGTTATTAATTCATTGATTAAATCTTGTCTTATTTTTTTTTCGAAGAATGAAGATACAAAACCCTTTATGTGTAATGTAAAAAGTAGCAATATACAACTTAATAAATAGTGAACATCGCTAGCATTATGATGAAGGTATTGAAGTATATTACTTTTCAATATTGTATAAAAAGTTAGGAAGTAATATTTTTGTAATTGATCTCTAGCTCTGTAGACTTACTAATTGCTTATTTAAAATGCCTTTTTTTCTTTCATAACTTGCTGGGAATGACTGATTTCAAAACAGGATGTAAGTAACCTTTTTCAAACAAATATACCTTATTTACCAACGAAAATACTCCATACGCTGTCTTATTTAATTGGTCATTACCACATTGTTCGTAAACAATGAACTTAACTGGCATTGAGCAGTGCAAATGAAACATGACTATTTCTGGATTTTGAAAATTTTAAGTGGTGTGAAAATAGGGTTCAATGGCAGTAAAATGATTCCATCCGCTGTCTTAATTAATTGATCAATCCTTATTGATCACTTGACCTCTGTGTTACATTTATATGACTGATGTCCTCAACACATTTCTAATGAAATATTTGGTGGTAGAATATACTTATGTACACATAAATGGAGAGTCCCTTTGACCAATTGTCATACCAGGTCCAGAAATATCGGAAACGTTTATATGTTTAAATCTAACTATTTAGCAGTTATATGTGGAGCTTATGATATATACTTGTTGGTTATACATAAGTTAATCAAATTAAAAAATGTGTATTAAAAACACGAACTTCTTATTAATCCATTAATGCTTAGAAAATAATGATGTTTACACGTTTTGAAGTGTGTGTATTAGTTTGAGTGTAAGATTTCCAAACTTACCTATATTCTCTATTATCCGATGTGCCTTTAATGTTGTTGTCAGAATCAAACACAAAACCTCATTGTACTTTATGTTGTGACACCGAATGTTTGAAGTCGGAGGACATATGTAATATCATAAAAGCCCAGGTTATTGAAAGCATAATCGTGATAGTAGTCCACGAATTCTAATGCGAAGTTATATTGTTTAAGTGTTTGGAAATGGTTACATTCCTTATATTTCTTTTGCTTATAAAATATATTATGTAAATATTAGTATAATATATCAAATAAACAAGCATCATTTACAATTTAGATTTCATATTTGAAAATCCTAAAAAAACATACTAAAATATGTCGGTTATCGGCACTTTTGAATGTTCTGTTAAAGGATGTGATATCCAACATATGACTATTCATGTGACAATAAAATGATTATTTGTAAACATGATGAGGTAAAACGTCTGTTAAAGATGATTAACCGGCAAATGATAATGTCGCTTGTTATATCTCCCTCTAGATAAATGTTCAGCTTATATATGATGCTTTTCACCGTCTTTAAAAGACAACTATTAGTTGAGTCAAAATCCGCCCCCTAGATGAATATGCATCTTATACATTGAATTCATGAAATATTTCATAATTAAACAAAAGGTATTTGTGAATAATGAAAAAAAAACTGAGGAAATGGGATTAATCAATTCGGAATCATTTTGCTTTTCGCCGTCCTTAAAAGACAACTATTAGTTTGGTCATTGAATTTTTATCACGAAATGTCTGTAGACTAAATATTCAGTAGGCGTGTTGATGATCACCTTTTAGGAAATGCAGATATATTGTGAGGTTATTAATTCAATGATGAAATCTTGTCTTGTTTTTTTTTATCTAAGAATGAAGACACAAAATCCTTTATGTGTAATGTAACAAGTAGCAATATACAACATAATAAATAATTATTAACATGCCAAATACTATGCATTTTGAATTTTTTAGTCAAATAGTAGTACAAAGACAAAATGAATCTACGTGTTATGTTTGTGTTTGAAAATGTATTAACATACCTCTCCATCTGAGTTGATAAACATTGCTGATTTAAAATGCTTCATTTTTTCATAACTTGCTGGGAATGGCTGATTTCAAAACAGTTGGTAATAAAATTTTCTCTTAATCAAATATACTTGCTTAACTAATAAAAATAAACCATACGACATCTTGATCAATTGATCATTACTAAATTGATCATAAAAAATAAACATAATTGACATTGTGCCGTGCAAATGAAACATGACTGTTTCTGGATTTTGATTCATAAACTAAGAAATATTTTTATTCTTAATATGGATCTTATTAGTTTTTTTATATTCATCAACATCAAACATTGATGTATTCTGGATATTTTAACCAGAAAATCGTACATACAAAATTCAAATCATTATTAATGTGCCAATAAATAATAATGATTTGTGAAATGATATGGTAAAATGTCTCTTATAAATGTGTATCTTATACACTGAATTCATCAATTTGAAATATTTTCATTATTAAACAAAAATGTATTTGTGCATTATTGAAACACTGAGGAAATGAGACTAATCGATTCGTGATCATTTTGCTTTTCGTCGTCCATTTAAGACAACTACTAGTTTGGTCATTGATTTTTTTCACGAAATGTCTGTAGACTAAATAATCAGCCGGTAGGTGTGTTGACGATCAACTTTTAGGAATTGCGGATATATTGTGAGGTTATTGATTTATTGATTAAATCTTGTCTTATTTTTTTCGAAGAATGAAGATACAAAACCCTTTATGTGTAATGTAAAAAGTAGCAATCACTAGCATTATGATGAAGGTATTGAAATATATAAGATTACTTCTGAATTTTGTATAATTAGTTAGGAAGATATAATTTTATAATTGATCTCTAGCTTTGTAGAATTACTAATCAGACAATAGGTGTATTGATTGAAACTTTTCAGGAGTTAAGGTAATGTGTCTGAAGGTTTGATATAATCTTTATATCATTGCATTGTTTTTCATTTATCTAACACTGAAGATGTACAACTCTTTTTGTGTAATGTATATACTAGTAAAAATGTTCAATATGATGCTGTGGAACTGGATAAGCCTACTTCTGGAGGTTGTATATTAAAACTAGATATATTACTTTTCTAAATAGGAATACTGGTAGGAATAAATAAATATTAACATGACAAATACTATGCATTTTGAATGTTTTAGTCAAATACTAGTACAAAGACAAAATGTATCTACGTGTTATTTTTGTGTTTGAAAATGTATTAACATACCTCTCCATCTGACTTGATAAACATTGCTGATTTAAAATGCTTCGTTTTTTTCACAACTTGCTGGGAATGGCTGATTTCGAAGCAGCTCGTAAGTAACATTTTCTTTTAAACAAATATACTTTATCAATCAATAAAAATACACCATACGCCATCTTGATTAATTGATAATTAATAGATTGATCATAAACAATAAACATAACTGATATTGTGCCGTGCAAATAAAATATGACTATTTCACGATTTTGAATGATGCATTAAGAAGTATTCTTCTTCCTAATAGGGATGTTAGTTGGTTTTCATTATTTATCAACATCATTGATGTATTTTAGACATTTTAACCAGAAAATGGTACAGACTAAATTACAATCATTATTAATGTGCCAATAAATAATTATAATTGTGAAATGATATGGTAAAAAGTCTCTTATAAGATGATTAAGCAGCAAATGATAATGTCACTTGTTATCTCTCCCACCTAGATAAATGTGCATCTAATACATTGAATTCATCAAATATTTTCATTATTTAACAAAAATGTATTTGTGTATTATTGAAACACTGAGGAAATGAGACTAATCGATTCGTGATCATTTTGCTTTTCGTCGTCCATTTAAGACAACTACTAGTTTGGTCATTGATTTTTATCACGAAATGCCTGTCGACTAAATAATCAGCCGGTAGGCGTGTTGATGATCACCTTTTAGGAATTGGAGATATATTGCGAGGTTATTAATTTATTGATTAAATCTTGTCTTATTTTTTTCGAAGAATGAAGATACAAAACCCTTTTTGTGTAATGTAACAAGTAGCAATATACAACATAATAAATAATGAACATCACTTGCATTATGATGAAGGTATTGAAGTATATAAGATTACTTCTGAATTTTGTATAATTAGTTAGAAAGTAATAATTTTATAATTGATCTCTAGCTCTGTAGACTTACTAATCAGACAATAGGTGTATTGATTGAAACTTTTCAGGAGTTAAGGTAATGTGTCTGAAGGTTTGATATAATCTGTATATCATTGCCTTGTTTTTCCATTGATCTAACACTATATATACAAAACGCTTTATGTGTAATGTATTTAGTAAAACATATCCAATATTATACTGTGGAGCTGAATAAGCCTACCTCTGAAGTTTGTTTATTAAACCTAGATATATTACTTTTCTAAATAGGAATAGTGGTAGAAATTAATAATTATTAACGTCAAAAATACTATGCATTTTTAAATTTTAGTCAGATACTAGTACAAAGACAAAATGAATCTACGTGTTATGTTTGTGTTTGAAAATGTATTAACATACCTCTCCATCTGAGTTGATAAACTTTGCTGATTTAAAATACTTTGTTTTTTTCATATATTGCTGGGAATGGCTGATTTCGAAACAGAATGTAAGTAACATTTTTTTTAAAGAAATATAATTTATCGACCAATAAAAATACACCATACGTTATCCTGATTAATTGATCATTAATGAACTGATCATAAAAAATAAACATAATTGACATTGTGCCGTGCAAATGAAACATGACTATTTCTGGATTTTGATTCCTAAACTAAGAAATATTTTCTTTCTTAATAGAGATCTTCTTAACTTTTTTTTATATTTATCAATATCAAACATTGATGTATTTTGGATATTTTAATCAGAAAATGGTACAGACAAAATTACAATCATTATTAATGTGCCAATAAATAATTATAATTTATGAAATGATATTGTAAAATGTCTCTTATAAGATGATTAAGCAGCAAATGATAATGACTTGTTATCTCTCCCACCTAGATAAATGTGCATCTTATACATTGAATTCATCAAGTATTTTCATTAATAAACAAAAATTTATTTGTACATTACTAACTTTGAGGTAATGGGATTATCGATTTGTGATCATTTTGCTTTTCGTCGTCCATATAGGACAACTACTAGTTTGGTCATTAAATTTTTATCACGAAATGCCTGTCGACTAAATAATCAGACGGTAGGTGTGTTGGCGATCACCTTTTAGGAATTGCAGATATAATGTGAGGTTATTAATTCATTGATTAAATCTTGTTTTATTTTTATTTCGAAGAATGAAGATACAAAACCCTTTATGTGTAACGAAAAAGTAGCAATATACAACATAATAAATAATGAACATCACTAGCATTATGATGAATGTATTGAAGTAGATAAGATTACTTCTAGTAATAAGTAATATTTTTCTAATTGATCTCTAGCTCTGTAGACTTACTAATCAGGATGTAGGTGTATTAATGGAAACTTTTTATGTATTTCGGTAATGTGTCTGAAGGTTTAATATAATCTTTATATCATTGCCCTGTTTTTCGTTAAGCTAAAACTGAAGATACACAACTCTTTATGTGTAATGTATTAAGTAATGTCCAATAAGATCAATAATGAAAATTACTAGCATTTTGTTCTGCATTTGAAATAAGCCTACTTCTGAATTTTCTATATTAAATATAGATATATTACTTTTCTAAATAGGAATCTTGGTACGTTTAAATAATCATTAACATAAAAATATATGCATCTTTGATAATGTAGTCAGATACTAGTACAAAGACAAATTTAATTTACATTTTATGTTAGTGTTTGAGAATGTAATAACTTACCTCTCCATATGAGTTGATAAACATTTCTGATTTAAAATGCTTCGGTTTGTTTTCATAACTTGCTGGGAATGGATGATTTCAAAACAGAGAGTTAGTAACACTTTCTTGTAAACAAATATACTTTATCAACCAATAAAAATACACCTCAAGCCATCCTGATACATTGATCGTTTATAATTTGATTGTAAATACTAAACATAATTGACATTTTGCTTTGCAAATAAAATATGACTATTTCTGGATTTTGATTAATAAATTAAGAAATAGTATTCTTCTTAACAGGGATATTAGTAGGTTTTCTTTATTTATCAACATTAAACATTCATGCATTTTGGACATTTTAACCAGAAAATAGTACGGACAAAATTACTATCATTATTAATGTGCCAAAAAATAATTATAATTTGTGAAATGATTAGGTAAAATGTCTCTTATAAGATGATTAACCGGCAAATGATAATGTCGCTTGCTATATATCCCCCTAGATAAATGTAAGCTTATACATTGAATTCATCAAATATTTCTACTATTAAACAAAAACGTATTTGTGCATAATTAAAATACTGAGGTAAGTGCACTAATAAATTCATGACCATTTTGCTTTTTGTCGTCCATATAAGATAACTACTAGTTTGGTCATTGCATTTTTTATCAGGAAATGCCTGTAGACTAAATAATCAGCCGGTTAGCGTGTTTATGATAACCTTTTAGGAATTGCAGATATATTGTAAGATTTTTGATTCAATGATGAAATCTTGTTTTGTTTTTTTGTTATCTAACAATAAAGATACAAAACACTTTATGTGTAATGTAACAAGTAGCAACACTAGCATAATGATGAAGGTATTGTAAGTATATAAAATTACTTCTGAATTTTGTATAATTAGTTTTGAAGTACTATTTTTGTAATGGATCTCCAGCTCTGTAGACTTACTAATCAGACAGTAGGCATATTGATGGAAACCTTTAAGGTGTTTTGGTAATATATCGGAATTTTTAATATAATCTTTATATCTTTGCCTTGTTTCCATTGATCTAACACCGTAGATACACAAATCTTTATATGTAATGCATTTATTAAAATATATCTAATATTATGCTGTGGAATTGAATAAGCCTAAATCTGAAGTTTGTATATTCAATCTGGTATATATTACTTTTCTAGATATGAAATTTGGTAGGTTTAAATAATTATATTAATAAAAAATTGAATGAATTCTTGATATTTTAGTCAGATACTAGTGCAAAGACAAATTAAATCTACTGATTATGTTTGTGTTTGAAAATGTGTTAACTTACCTCTCCATCTGAGTCGATTAATATTTCTGACTTAAAATGCTTTGTTTTTTCATATCTTGCTGGAACTGGCTGATTTAAAAACAGTTCGTAAGTAAAATTTTCTTTTCAATAAATGTACTTCATCAACCAATAAAAATACTCCATACGCCATGTTGATTAATTGTTCATTAATATAAACATAATTGACATTGTGCTGAGCAAATGAAATATGACTATATCTGGATTTTGATTAATAAATTAAGAAATACATTCTTCTTAATAGGGATCTTAGTAGGTTGTCTTTGTTTATCAATATCAAACATTATTGATGAATTTTGGACATTTTAACTAGAAAATAGTACAGACAAAATTACGATCTTTATTAATGTGCCAATTAATAATTATAATTTGTGAAATGATATGGTAAAATATCTCTTATAAGATGATTAAGCAGCAAATGATAATGTCACTTGTTATCTCTCCCACCTGGATAAATGTGCATCTAATACATTGAATTCATCAAATATTTTCATTATTAAACAAAAATGTATATGTGCATTATTGAAACACTCAGGAAATGGGACTATTCGATTCATGATCATTTTACTTTTCGTCGTCCAAATAACACAAGCACTAGTTTGGTCATTGAATTTTGATCACGAAATGCCTGTCGACTAAATTATCAGCCGGTAGGTGTGTTGACGATCACCTTTTAGGAATTGCAGATATAATGTCAGGTTTTTAATTCATTGATTAAATATTGTCTTATTTTTTTTCGAAGAATGAAGATACAAAACCATTTATGTGTAATGTAAAAAGTAGCAATATACAACATAATAAATAATGAACATCACTAGCATTATGATGAAGGTATTGAAGTATATAAGATTACTTCTGAATTTTGTATAATTAGTTAGGAAGTAATACTTTTATAATTGATCTCTAGCTCTGTAGACTTGCTAATCAGACAGTAGGTGTATTGATTGAAACTTTTTAGGAGTTAAGGTAATGTGTCTGAAAGTTTGATATAATCTGTATATCATTGCCTTGTTTTTCATTGATCTAACACTGTAGATACAAAACCCTTTATGTGTAATGTATTTAGTTAAACATATCCAATATTATACTGTGCAGCTGAATAAGCCTACCTCAGAAGCTTGTTTATTAAACCTAGACATATTACTTTTCTAAATAGGAATACTGGTAGAAATAAATAATTATTAACGTCAAAAATACTATGCATTTTAAAATTTTAGTCAGATACTAGTACAAATACAAAATGAATCTACGTGTTATGTTTGTGTTTCAAATTGTATTAACATACCTATCCATCTGAGTTGATAAACATTGCTGATTTAAAATGCTTTGTTTTTTCATAACTTGCTGGGAATGGCTGATTTCGAAACAGAAAGTAAGTAACATTTTCTTTTAAACAAATATAATTTATCGACCAATAAAAATACACCATACGTTATCCTGATTAATTGATCATTAATGAACTGATCATAAAAAAATAAACATAATTGACATTGTGCCGTGCAAATGAAACATGACTATTTCTGGATTTTGATTCATAAACAAAGAAATATTTTCTTTCTTAATAGGGATCTTCTTAGTTTTTTATATTCATCAACATCAAACATTGATGTATTTTGGACATTATGAACAGAAAATGGTACAGACAAAATTACAATCATTATTAATGTGCCAATAAATAATTAAAATTTGTGAAATGGTATAGTAAAATGTCTCTTATAAGATGATTAAGCAGCAAATGATAATGTCACATGTTATCTCTCCCACCTAGATAAATGTGCATCTTATACATTGAATTCATCAAATATTTTCATTATTAAACAAAAATGTATATGTGCATTATTGAAACACTCAGGAAATGGGACTATTCGATTCTTGATCATTTTACTTTTCGTCGTCCATATAACACAAGCACTAGTTTGGTCATTGAATTTTGATCACGAAATGCCTGTCGACTAAATTATCAGCCGGTAGGTGTGTTGACGATCACCTTTTAGGAATTGCAGATATAATGTCAGGTTTTTAATTCATTGATTAAATATTGTCTTATTTTTTTTTCGAAGAATGAAGATACAAAACCATTTATGTGTAATGTAAAAAGTAGCAATATACAACATAATAAATAATTAAATAATGAACATCACTAGCATTATGATGAAGGTATTGAAGTATATAAGATTACTTCTGAATTTTGTATAATTAGTTAGGAAGTAATACTTTTATAATTGATCTCTAGCTCTGTAGACTTGCTAATCAGACATTAGGTGTATTGATTGAAACTTTTTAGGAGTTAAGGTAATGTGTCTGAAAGTTTGATATAATCTGTATATCATTGCCTTGTTTTTCATTGATCTAACACTGTAGATACAAAACCCTTTATGTGTAATGTATTTAGTAAAACATATCCAATATTATACTGTGGAGCTGAATAAGCCTACCTCAGAAGCTTGTTTATTAAACCTAGACATATTACTTTTCTAAATAGGAATACTGGTAGAAATAAATAATTATTAACGTCAAAAATACTATGCATTTTGAATGTTTTAGTCAAATACTAGTACAAAGACAAAATGTATCTACGTGTTATTTTTGTGTTTGAAAATGTATTAACATACCTCTCCATCTGACTTGATAAACATTGCTGATTTAAAATGCTTCGTTTTTTTCATAACTTGTTGGGAATGGCTGATTTCGAAGCAGCTCGTAAGTAACATTTTCTTTTAAACAAATATACTTTATCAATCAATAAAAATACACCATACGTTATCCTGATTAATTGATCATTAATGAACTGATCATAAAAAATAAACATAATTGACATTGTGCCGTGCAAATGAAACATGACTATTTCTGGAATTTGATTCATAAACTAAGAAATATTTTCTTTCTTAATAGGGATCTTCTTAGTTTTTTATATTCATCAACATCAAACATTGATGTATTTTGGACATTATAACCAGAAAATGGTACAGACTAAATTACAATCATTATTAATGTGCCAATAAATAATTAAAATTTGTGAAATGATATGGTAAAAAGTCTCTTATAAGATGATTAAGCAGCAAATGATAATGTCGCTTGTTATCTCCCACCTAGATAAATGTGCATCTTATACATTGAATTCATCAAGTATTTTCATTAATAAACAAAAATGTATTTGTGCATTATTGAAACTCTGAGGAAATGGGACTAATCGAATCGTCATCATTTTGCTTTTCGTCGTCCATATAAGACAACTACTAGTTTGGTCATTGAATTTTATCACGAAATGCCTGTCGACTAAATAATCAGCCGGTAGGTGTGTTGGCGATCACCTTTTAGGAATTGCAGATATATTGTGAGGTTATTAATTCATTGATTAAATATTGTCTTATTTTTTTTCGAAGAATGAAGATGCAAACCCTTTATGTGTAATGTAAAAAGTAGCAATATACAACATAATAAATAATGAACATCACTAGCATTATGATGAAGGTATTGAAGTATATAAGATTACTTCTGAATTTTGTATAATTAGTTAGGAAGTAATAATTTTATAATTGATCTCTAGCTCTGTAGACTTGCTAATCAGACAGTAGGCGTATTGATGAAAACTTTTAGGTGTTTCGGGTAATGTGTTTGAAGGTTTAATATAATCTTTATATCATTGCCTTGTTTTTCATTAATCATACACTGCAGATACAACACCCTTTATGTGTAATGTATTTAGTAAAACATATCCAATATTATACTGTGGAGCTGAATAAGCCTACCTCTGAAGTTTATTTATTAAACCTAGATATATCGCTTTTTTAGATTGGAATACTGGTAGGAATAAATAATTATTAACATGAAAAATACTATGTATTTTGAATTTTGAAATTTTTAGTCAGATACTAGTACAAAGACAAATTGAATCACTTTGTTATGTTTGTGTTTGAAAATGTATTAACATACCTCTCCATCTGAGTTGATAAATATTGCTGATTTAAAATGCTTTGTTTTTACATAACTTGCTGGGAATGGCTGATTTCGGAACAGCTCGTAAGTAACATTTTTTTTAAAAACAAATATACTTTATCAACCAATAAAAATACACCATACACCATCCTGATTAATTGATCATTACTAAATTGATCATAAAAATAAACATAATTGACAATGTGCCGTGCAAATGAAACACGACTATTTCTGGATTTTGATTCATAAACTAAGAAATATTTTTCTTCTTAATAAGGATCTTATTAGTTTTTTTATGTTTATCAACATCAAACATCGATGTATTTTTGATATTTTAACCAGAAAATGGAACAGACTAAATTACAATCATTATTAATGTGCCAATAAATAATTATAATTTGTGAAATGATATGGTAAAATGTCTCTTATAAGATGATTAAGCAGCAAATGATAATGTCACTTGTTATCTCTCCGACCTAGATAAATGTGCATCTTATACATTGAATTCATCAAATATTTTCATTATTAAACAAAATGTATTTGTGCATAATTGAAACACTGAGGAAATGAGAGTAATCGATTCGTGATCATTTTGCTTTTCGTCGTCCATATAAGACAACTATTAGTTTGTTCATTGAATTTTTATCACGAAATGTCTGTAGACTAAATATTCAGCCGGAAGGCGTGTTGATGATCACCTTTTAGGAATTGCAGATATATTGTGAGGTTATAAATTCAATGATGAACTCTTGTCTGTTTTTTTTTATCTAACAATGAAGAACAAAACCCTTTTTGTATAATGTAACAAGTAGCAATATACAACATAATAAATAATGAACATCACTAACATAATGGTGAAGGTATTGTAAGTAAATAAGATGACTTCTGAATTTTGTATAATTAGTTTAGAAGTAATATTTTTCTAATTGATCAAGTTGTGTAGAGTTAATAATGAAACAGAAGGCATATTGATGAAAACTTTTTATGTGTTTGTTTAATGTGTCTGAAGATTTAATGTAATCTTTATATTATTGCCTGTTTTTTCATTAATCTAACACTGAGGATGCACAATACTTAATGTGTAATGTATTTAGTAAAAAAGTCTAATAACATAAATAATGCACATAACTAGCACTATGCTGTGCAGCTAAATAAGCCTACTTCTGAAGTTTGTATATTACATCTAGATATATTACTTTTCTAAATGGGAATCTTGGTGGGTTTAAATAATTATTAACATCAAAATCTATGCATTTTTGATATTTAAGTCAAATACAGGTACATAGACAAATTTAATTTACGTGTTATGTTCGTGTTTGAAAATATACTAACTTTCTTCTCCATATGAGTTGATAAATATTTTTGATTTAAAATGCTTTGTTTTTTCATAACTTGCTGGGAATGGCTGATTTCGAAACAGCTTGTAAGTAACATTTTCTTTTAAACAAATATACTTTATCAACCAAATAAAAATACACCTTACGCCATCCTGATTAATTGATCATTACTCAATTGATCATAAAAAATAAACATAATTGACATTGTGCCGTGCAAATGAAACATGACTATTTCAGGATTTTGATTTATAAACTAAGAAATATTTTTCTTCTTAATAGGGATCTTAGTAGGTTTTCTGTATTTATCAATATCAAACATTACAGATGTATTTTGGAAATTTTAACTAGAAAATAGTACAGACAAAATTACTATCTTTATTAATGTGACAATAAATCATTATAATTTGTGAAATGATATGGTAAAATGTCACTTATAAGATGATTAAGCAGCAAATGATAATGTCACTTGTTATCTCTCCCACCTAGATAAATGTGCACCTAATACATTGAATTCATCAAATATTTTCATTATTTAACAAAAATGTATTTGTGCATTATTGAAACACTGAGGAAATGAGACTAATCGATTCGTGATTATTTTGCTTTCGTCGTCCATATAAGACAACTACTAGTTTGGTCATTGAATTTTTATCACGAAATGTCTGTCGACTAAATAATCAGCCGGTAGGTGTGTTGACGATCACCTTTTAGCAATTTCAGATATAGTGTCAGGTTATTAATTCATTGATTAATTATTGTCTTATTTTTTTTCCGAAGAATGAAGATACAAAACCCTTTATGTGTAATGTAAAAAGTAGCAATAAACAACATGATAAATAATGAACATCACTAGCATTATGATGAAGTATATAAGATTACTTCTGAATTTTGTATAATTAGCTAGGAAGTAATAATTTTATAATTGATCTCTAGCTCTGTAGACTTGCTAATCAGACAGTAGGCGTATTGATGGAAACTTTTAGGTGTTTCGGGTAATGTGTCTGAAGGTACAATATAATCTTTATATCTTTGCTTTGTTTTTCATTAATCTAACACTGTAGATACAAGACCCTTTATGTGTAATGTATTTAGTACAACATATCCAACATTATACTGTGGAGCTGAATAAGCCTACCTCTGAAGTTTGTTTATTAAACCTAGATATATTACTTTTCTAAATAGGAATACTGGTAGGAATAAATAATTATTAACATGAAAAAATTATGCATTTTGAAATTTTTAGTCAGATACTAGTACAAAGACAAAATTAATCTACTTAATATGTTTGTGTTTGAAAATGTATTAACTTACCTCTCCATCTGAGTTGGAAGAAATAAGACAATATTTAATTAATGAATTAATAACATGAACACTATATCTGCAATTCCTAAATGTGATCGTCAACACACCTACCGGCTGATTATTTAGTCGCAGAACATTGTTCGTGATAAAAATTCGATGACAACCTAAGTAGTTGTCTTATATGAACGACGAAAACAAAATGATCACGAATCGATTAGTCCCATTTTCCTCAGTGTTTCAATTAATGCACAAATACATTTTTTTAAATAATGAAATTTGATGAATTCAATGTATTAGTTGCACATTTATCACGTGGGGAGAGATAACAAGTGACATTATCATTTGCTGCTTAATCATCTTATAAGAGACATTTTACAATAATCATTTCACAAATTATAATTATTTATTGGCACATTAATAAAGATAGTAATTGTCTGTACTATTCATTTAAAATGTCCAAAATACATCTATAATGTTTGATATTGATAAATAAAGACAACCTACTAAGATCACTATTAAGAAGAAGAATATTTCCTTAATTTAGTACAAAATCCGAATAGTCATATTTCATTTGCTCAGCATAATGTCAGTTATGTTTTATATTTAATGTCAATAAATCAAGATGGCGTTTGGAGTATTTTTATTGGTTGATGAAGTATATTTATTTAAAAGAGTATGTTACTTACGACCTGTTTTGATATCAGCCATTCGCAGCAATATATGAAAAACAAACATTTTAGTCAGAAATATTAAATCACTCAGATGGAGAGGTAAGTTAATACATTTTCAAACACAAACATATTAATAGATTAATTTTGTCTTTGTACTAGTATGTGACTAAAAAATTCAAATGCATAGTTTTTTCATGTTAATAATTATTTATTTCCTACCAGTATTCCAATCTAAAAAAGTGATATATCTAGGTTTTAATAAATAAACTTCAGAGGTAGGCTTATTCAGCTCCACAGTATAAATGGATATGTTTGTACTAAATACATTACACATTAGGGGTTTTACCTACCGTTTAGATTAATGAAAAACAAGGCAATGATATAAAGATTATATTAAACCTAGTCACCATTACCGAAACACTAAAAGTTTCCATCAATACGCCTACTGTCTGATTAGCAAGTCTACAGAGCTAGAGATTATTATAAAATTATTACTTCTAGCTAATTATACAAAATTCAGAGGTAATCTTATATACTTCAATACCTTCATCATAATGCTAGTGATGTTCATTTATTTATTATGTTGTATATTGCTACTTTTTACATTACACATAAAGGGTTTTGTATCTTCATTTTTTCGGAAAAAATAAGACAATATTTAATCAATGAATTAAATAAACTGACACTATATCTGCATTCCTAAAAGGTGATCGTCAACACACCTACCGGCTGATTATTTAGTCGACAGACATTTCGTGATAAAAATTAATGACCAAACTAGTAGTTGTCTTATATGGACGACGAAAAGCAAATGATGACGAATCGATTAGTCCATTTCCTCAGAGTTTCAATAATGCACAAATACATTTTTGTTTAATTAATGAAAATATTTGATGAATTCAATGTATAAGATGCACATTTTATCTAGGTGGAGAGATAACATGTGACATTATCATTTGCTGCTTAATCATCTTATAAGAGACATTTTAACCATATCATTTCACAAATTATAATTAATTTATGGCACATTGATAAAGATAGTAAATTTGTCTGTACTAATTTCTTTAAAATGTCCAGAATACATCTATAATGTTTGATATTGATAAATAAAGACAACTACTAAGATCCCTATTAAGAGAGAATATTTTCTTAATTTATTAATCAAATCCAGATATAGTCATATTTCATTTGCTCAGCACAATGTCAGTTATGTTTATATTATGATCAATAAATCAAGATGGCGTATGGAGTATTTTTATTGGTTGATGAAAATTATATTTATTAAAAAGAAATGTTACTTTACCAACTGTTTTAAAATCAGCCAGTTTCAGCAAGATATGAAAAAACAAAAGCATTTTAAGTCAGAAATATTAATCAACTCAGATGGAGAGGTAAGTTAATACATTTTCAAACACAAACATATTAAGATAGATTAATTTTGTCTTTGTACTGTATCTGACTAAAATTTCAAATGCATAGTTTTTCATGTAAATAATTATTCATTCCTACCAGTATTCCTATTTAGAAAAGTAATATAATCTAGGTTTAATAAAACAAACTTCAGAGGTAGGCTTATTCAGCTCCACAGTTTAATTTGGATATGTTTTACTAAATACATTACACATAAAGGGTTTTGTATCTAACAGTGTTAGATAATGAAAAACAAGCAATGAATATAACAGATTATATAAACTTCAGACACATTACCCGAAACACCTAAAAGTTTCCATCAATACGCTATGTCTGATTAGCAAGTCTACAGAGCTAGAGATCAATTATAAAATTATTACTCCTAGCTAATTATCAACAAAATTCAGAAGTAATCTTAAATATACTTCAATACCTTCATCATAATGCTAGTGATGTTCATTATTTATTATGTTGTATATTGCTAACTTTTTTACATTACACATAAAGGGTTTTTGTATTTCATTCTTCGGAAATAAATAAGACAATATTTAATCAATGATTAATAACCTGACACTATATATGCCAATTCCTAAAAGGTGATCGGTCAACACACCTACCGGCTGATTATTTAGTCGACAGACATTTCGTGATAAAAAATTCAATGACCAAACTAGTACTTGTGTTATATTGACGACGAAAAGCAAAAATGATCACGAATCGATTAGTCCCATTTCCTCAGTGTTTCAATATGTACATATATTTTAGTTTAATAATGAAAATATTTGATGAATTCAATGTTATAAGATGCACATTTATCTAGGTCGGAAGAGATAAAATGTGACATTATCATTTGCTGCTTAATCAATCTTATAAGAGATATTTTACCATATCATTTCCACAAATTATAATTATTTATTGGCACATTGATAAAGATAGTAAATTGTCTGTACTATTTTCAATTTAAAAATATCCAGAATACATCTATAATGTTTGATATTGATAATATAAGAAAACCTACTAAGATCCCTATTAAGAAGAAGAATATTTCTTAATTTATTAATCAAAATCCAGATATAGTCATATTTCATTTGCTCAGCACAATGTCAGTTATGTTTAATATTAATGATCAATAAATCAAGATGGCGTATGGAGTATTTTTTATTGGTTGATGAATGATATTTATTTAAAGAGAAATGTTAGTTACCTGTTTTTAACAGACAGTTTCAGAAGATATGAAAAAACAAAGCATTTTAAGTCAGAAATATAATACTCAGATGGAGAGGTAAGTTAATACATTTTCAAACACAACATATTAAGTAGATTAATTTTTGTCTTTGTACTAGTATCTGACTAAATATTTCAAAAATGCATAGTATTTTTATGTTAATAATTAATTTATTCCTCCAGTATTCCTATTTAGAAAAGTAATATATCTAGGTTTAATAAACAAACTTCAGAGGTAGGCTTATTCAGCTTCACAGTATAATGTTGGATATGTTGTACTAAATACATTACACATTAAGGGTTTTGTATCTACCGTGTTAGATTAATAAAAAAACAGCAATGATATAAAGATTATATTAAACCTTCAAGACACTTTAGCCGAAACACCTAAAAGTTTCCATCAATACGCACATTGTCTTTTTATCAAGTCTACAGAGCTAGTCTAGAGATCAATCAAAAAAATATTACATCTAAACTAATTATACAAAATTCAGAAGTAATCTTATATACTTCAATACCTTCATCATAATGCTAGTGATGTTCATTATTTATTATGACTAAACTAGTAGTTGTCTTATATGGACGAAAAAAGAAAAAGATTCACAAATCGATTAAGTCTCTATTTCGTTAGTGTTTTCAATAATGGCACAAATACTTTTTTGTTTAATAATAAAATTATTTGATGAATTCAATGTAAAGATTCACATTTATAGGGGGAGAGATAACATGACATTAGTGATCATCATAATTATTCTATGTCAGCATTAATATTAATGGATAGTAATTGTCTGTACTATTTTCTAGGTTAAATGTCCAAAATCATCATAATGTTTGATATTGATAATAAAAAAACCTACTAAGATCCTATTAAAAAAGAATAATTATTTCTTAATTTATTAATCACAATTCAGAAATAGGCTATTTCATTTGCTCAGCAACAATGTCAAGTTATGTTTATATATTAGATAAACTAATAATCAATAGGACGTATGGTTATTTATTGGTTGATCAGTATATTTATTAAAGAAAAATTGTACAACTGTTTTGAATCAACCAGTTCCAGCAAGATATGAAAAAAAAGCATTTAAATCAGAAATTTTATCACTCAATGGAGAGGTATGTTATACATTTTCAAACACAAACATAACAAGTAGATTCAATTGTCTTTGTATTAGTATCTGACTAATATCAGTAATCCATAGATATTTTTATATTAATATTATCAACCTACAAGTTTCATATTTAAGAAAGTAAATATATCTAGATTTATAAAACAAAACTTCAAGAAGTAAGGCTTATCCACTTCCACAGCATCATATGGAATTTTAATAAATACATTACACAAAAAGAGTTTGTGCATCTTCAGTGGTTAGATAAATGAAAAAAAGGCAATGATATAAAGATTATATTAAACCTTCAGACACATTAACCTAACACCTAAAAGTTTCAAATCAATATGCCTACTGTCTGATTAGTCAAGTCTACAGAGCTAAGAGATCAATTATAAAAATTAACTTCCTACTATTTATACAAATTCAGAAGTAATCTTATATTACTTCCAATACTTCATCATAAGCTAGTGATGTTCATTATTTATTATGTTGTATATTGCCTAACTTTTTACATTACACATAAAGGTTTTGTATCTTCATTCTTCGGAAAAAAATAAGAACAATATTTAATCAATGAATAAATAACCTGACACTATATCTGCAATTCCTAAAAGGTGATCGTCAAACACACTATGGCTGATTATTTAGTCGACAGACATTTCGTGATAAAAATCAAATGACAAACTAGTAGTTGTGTTATATGGACGAACGAAAAGCAAAATGATCAAGAATTGATTAGTCCATTTCCTCAGTGTTTTCAATAATGACAAATACTTTTGTTAATAATATGATGATCAATGTAAAGTTGCAATTTATCTGGTGGGAGATAACAAAGTGACATTATCATTTGCTGCTTAATCATCTTATAAGAGACATTTTACTATATCATTTCACAATTATAATTATTTATTGGCACATTAATAATGATAGTAATTTTGTCTGTACTATTTTTTAGTTAAAATGTCCAAAATACATCTATAATGTTTATAATTGATAAATAAAGACAACTACTAAGATCACTTATTAAGAAGAAGAATATTTCTTAATTTATATCAAAATCCGGAATATAGTCAATTTTCATTTGCTCAGCACAATGTTCAGTTATGTTTATATTTAAATGAGCGATTTTAGAAAGTATAAATGTTCTTACAGCTGTTTTTTAAATCAGCAGTTCCAGCAAGATATAAAAAAAACAAAAGCATTTTAAGTCAGAAATATTAATCAACTCAATGGAGAGGTAAGTTAATACATTTTCAAACACAAACATATTAAGTAATAATTTTGTCTTGTACTAGTATCTGACTAAAAATTTCAAAATGCATAGTTTTTATGTTAATAATTATTTATTCCTACCAGTATTCCTATTTTAGAAAGTAATATATCTAGGTTTAATAAGAAACTTCAGAGGTAGGCTTTATTCAGCTCACATATTAATATGATATGTTGTACTAATACATTACACATAAAGGTTTGTATCCTACGTGTTTAGATTAATGAAAAACAGGGAAATGAATATAAAGATTAATATTAAACCTTCAGACACATTACCCGAAACACCTAAAGTTTTCCATCATACGCTACTGTCTGATTAGCAAGTCTACAGAGCTAGAGATCAATAATTAAAATTAATAGCTTCCTACTAATTATACAAATTTCAGAAGTTTAAATTTTATACTTTTTTCAATACCTTCATCATAATGCTAGTGATGTTCCATATTATTATGTTGTATATTGCTACTTTTTTACATTAACATAAGGGTTTTGTATCTTCATTCTTCGGAAAAAATAAGACAATATTTAATCAATGAATTAATAACTGACACTAATATCTGCAATTCCTAAAAGGTGATTGTCAACACACTACCGGCTGATTATTTAGTCGACAACATTTCGTGATAAAAATTCAATTGACAAACTAGTACTTGTGTTATATGGACGACGAAAAGCAAAATGATCACGAATCGATTAGTCCCATTTCCTCAGTGTTTCAATAATGCACAATACTTTAGTTAATATTAATATTTGATGAAGTTCAATGTAATTATCAATAAATCAAGATGGGTATGGGATGTATTTATTGGTGATGAAGTATATTTATTAAAAAGATATGTTACTTATGACCTGTTTTTAAATAGCCATTCCAGCAAGATACTGAAAAAAAACAAAGCATTTTAAGTCAGAAGATATTAATC
>SAYR01059171.1:67647-115748 GCA_004382745.1 Argopecten irradians irradians
CGTTTCAACATGTGGTAGAAAGAATTTATTTTTATATTATAAAAGATCTAAATATTGATATTAAGCAAAACAAACTGGGTTTTTTTCAGACCTTGCGGTCGCTTTCAATTTTTAATAGATAAAGCAGTAGATACATCGATACAGATATATAATTAGCCATGCCTTTGGTTTGATGGTTATGTAATACCTTGACCAGGATGTTGTTTGCCTGTACACAACACCTGTAATTACCTGGCCGCGGGCAATTTGCTATTCGGTGGACTATATCGGGTATTTGCTATTGTCTTACTGTCAATAATGTTAGGACATCTGTTAATTGGATTTTGATTTGAATTATGGAAACCCCGTACACCTACACTCTAGGTTTTTTTTATTGTCACCTCCATTTTTAATTTATTTTATTACATTTTATCTGTGTACGACATATATATATGTGTGTGTGTATAATATATATTCCTAGGTATGATCAGGGATATTTTATTTCCATTTGCTTATACATCTTCATTTTAAAAATGGAGGTGACAATAAAATACCTAGAGCATTGATGCATGGGGTTTCCATAATTCAAATCACAATCCAATTAACGGATGTCCTAACCTGATTGACAGTAAGACAATACCAAATACCCGATATAGTCCACCGAATAGCAAATTGCCCGCGGCCAGGTAATTACAGGTGAGTTCGATGAATGGCGTTGCGTACAGGTAAACAACATCTAATTAAAGCTTATTCGTTGCTGAATTCCTCGACAAAAATAATCCGAAACTTTTATTTCTGTGCGGATTTTCTTTCATAATTACACGAAGATACCTGTTATTAGAGCATAAATTAGAGTATTTGAAACATCGAATTTCACTCTTTTAGTTATATACATTCGAGCCAAGCTTATTGTACGATTAACTTCACTCAAAAGTCATCATAAAAAATCGTTGATCGGCTTTTCCTGTGACCGTCGATATAAGTGATAGCACATCAGTTATAGTACAGCTATAAGCCACGGACTATTGTGACGTCACA
Source organism: Argopecten irradians irradians (assembly GCA_004382745.1). Taxonomy (NCBI): domain Eukaryota; kingdom Metazoa; phylum Mollusca; class Bivalvia; order Pectinida; family Pectinidae; genus Argopecten; species Argopecten irradians. The sequence continues at coordinate 68,665 of SAYR01059171.1, forward strand.
CGCTTTAGAGCTAGAAAATATGCATAATCGGGTGGTCGGAAAATTTGACCCCGAATTCGACGGCTAACGGGTTATTCCGGTCGCGCGCGGTACGGAGAGGTTTCTACACGTGCTAATAAAGCCATTTCCAGCATAAACTGAAATTATCATTTTTGACTGCACAAATCCTTTAAATATCACAAAGTATATTTTTTTTTAAAAAGGTACAAGATATTATATCTATTTATATTGTCTGTATACAAGTAATTTCATTTTTCATTTGAACACTATATGTGGTTACTTTTTGGATAATACGATAAATTTTCATATATCATACTATTAACAATCTTGGTATGATATACAAAAGAATCGACAATGAATATGCTATTTTAAGGATTTAGTATAATTTTGAAATAATGAATTTAAATCTACACTTATACTGTAATTTAGAAACATATGTCAGAAATATCATTGATGTATTTCTGATTTTTATTAAACGTTATGGATAAAGTTTCAAAGACAACAATATAGATATACATATTATTTTCGGTATAAGTTCGGTACTGTTACTCCAATATCATATAACTGATAACCGTCCACATTTTATTTTTACTCAAAAACTGTGCCGTGTTTGCATCGTTATGGCAGAAGTTTGAAATAAAAACACAGATTCTAGATATATTCATGCTTAATTTTGGGATTTTACTCGTAAAAAGATAGTGTTACATTATACTGGGCTTTTTTTATTACACAGATATTTACATAATATATGCTATCTAAATCTAAGTCCAGACTGATCCGAACATCATTTTGATATCGCTATCAAATTGGACTGATTATCTAATCTAAAGTTAGATATATGCTTGTTTTCAAGAATGCTTGAAATGGTGTAGGCCTAAATGGAATGTTTTGAAACTGAAAATATCTACATCATAAAGCTAGAATAACCATTTACTCGAAAAACTCAAATTGTAGATCTAATGTATACGTGTATGTGCTGTATTGATGAATAGTACTACAGGCTTACCTTGCGTACTACGTGACCACCTAGCTCATTATCTCTGAACCGTAGTCGACACTACCCGTAAATCACGACCAAAACCAACCGATAGCGCTAAAAGCTAGGCGATTCGTTGGGTGGGACTTAATTTTTCATTCACCCAAAGCAATATCCTGACGTATTATCAAGAAAAAATTTTGGCTGCACAAATCCTTTAATACATCTAGGCCTAAACAAGTGACACTTTCAACGATGTATTTTGAACGAATCTTACTCTATTTATATAGGTGTACAGTAGGCCATAGGTTATAGGCTAGTCTGCATACGTTGATTCACGAGGTATTCCGTAAAATGAGGATATTCCGAAGGAATCACGAGGCAAAACACGCTACACGTTTTGCGCAACGAGATCAGTGTTGTGAAGTCTATTGTGAATAAGGAAACGAGACTGTTCATTCTTCTAACGGAAATGTTTCAACCTTAACTTACCAAATCATGGCATCAAGGCAAACAACGAGACATTTAAGCAGCGAATGCCATGAAATTGAATGAAATGATCTGATTTTTGATGCTAAGAGGACAGTGTTGCATAATGACAAGTATTCATCTCTACTTCAAAAATTGTAAGTATAAGCTTAGAAGGTATCATTGTCAGAGGTCTGTAAGGTTTAATCTCGATTAATCTGTTGTATTAGATTCTGATGAAAGCATCGCCCTCTCGCAGAAAACGATAAGCTTCTGGGTATTACACTAAATTACATGTAGTTGATTTGCTGTAGGCTACTGTACTGTTCTATATTTGATTAATGTGTCTTAATTAGATAAAAAGTTAGCCTACTCTTTAATATTTAACAGGTGCTTGAAGTATTTAAGTACTATGCACAGTCATATGAATATATATATATATATAACCAATAGTTAGCTAGTACCAGAACTTCAAGCACATGTGAGATTTTAAAAATACACTACACACCTTATTGTAATGGTTATAGTTATTAAGATAATATAAGACTCTTTCATATGTACATCATTACCAAATTTCCGTTAAAATACCTGCCGGTCCATCATTTTACTTCATTTTTTCAGATTTTTAGCTCACCTGGCCCGAAGGGCCGGTGAGCTTATGTCATGGCGCGTCGTAGAATGTTATACAGAGCAGAAGGGGTGGTGGTAGAATGTTATACAGAGGAGAAGGGGTGGTGGTTGAATGTTATACAGAGGAGAAGGGGTGGTGGAAGAATGTTATACAGAGGAGAAGGGGTGGTGGTAGAATGTTATACAGAGGAGAAGGGGTGGTGGTAGAATGTTATACAGAGGAGAAAGGGTGGTGGTAGAATGTTATACAAAGGAGAAGGGGGGGTGGTAGAATGTTATACGGTGGAGAAGGGGTAGTGACAGAATGTTTTACAGAGAAGGGGTGGTGGTAGAATGTTTTACAGAGAAGGGGTGGTGGTAGAATGTTATACGGTGGAGAAGGGGTAGTGGCAGAATGTTTTACAGAGAAGGGGTAGTGGTAGAATATTTTACGGTGGAGAAGGGGTGGTGGTAGAACGTTATACGGGGGAGAAATGGTAGTGGTAGAATGTTTTACAGTGGAGAAGGGGTGGTGGTAGAATGTTACACAGAGGAGAAGGGGTGGTGGTAGAATGTTTTACAGAGGAGAAGGGGTGGTGGTAGAATGTTTTACAGAGGAGAAGGGGTGGTGGTAGAATGTTTTATGGTGGAGAAGGGGTAGTGGTAGAATGTTTTTCAGAGAAGGGTGGTGGTAAAATGTTATACAGAGGAGAAGGAGTGGTGATAGAATATTATACAGAGGAGAAGGGGTAGTGGTAGAATGTTATACAGAGGAGAAGGGGTGGTGGCAGAATGTTTTACAGAGAAGGGTGGTAGAAGCTAAAAGTGTACTTGACTACCAGCATGTTTCTCTGTTAAAGTGGTAAACCATATGAATTAGTTTTCTTTATTTATCTATTTTACCCCTCTTTTTCAGGTTCTGCACTTGAAGAAAAAAACCCTCACCAATGCAGTCATGGCTGGTGAACCAGATTCAAATTATGGTTCTTATTGTTTAAGGTAAGGTACATCTTAAACTCTAGATTCTTGGCCTTAGTGCCTAGAACATTGACCAACTATTTATTCATATAAGATGAGATTTAGTTTTTAGGAAAGTCTTTATATTTGTGAGCCTTGGTGATCAAAATTATGAGACAAGTATCAGAAAATCTCATGAATTTAACATAGATTTAAATAAAAACTTTTTATCACATAACTACAACAACCTACAAGTCTAAAAACTTCCTCACCAAAATTTGCTGTAAAAATCTGGTTGAGGCAGCCAAGCCATTTTGTCATGGAAACCTAACATTACATGGTTTTTGCCATGGAAACCTGATGTCACATGGTTTTTGCTGACTTTATTGTTTGTATCTACAGTACTGTACAGAGCAGCACCAGTAGCATTAGCATGTCGTTAATTGAGAGTGACCTTGTAGAAGACCAACCGTCCACCAGTGGATGCAGGTTTGTACATTAGTACTCGTTTAACCATGTAACAAGGATCAATAGATTATTATTTGGGAAACCTTAGGTATGTGTTGTTTGGTCAAAGTTAAACCTTGTAGCTTATAATAAGTTTCACAGTTTCTTAAAAAAATATGCTCCATCCACAAAAAGTGTACTATGGTGCTACCCATGTCTATATCTCATTTGGATTCCACATGGAAGTGGAGGCATTTTATATTTTACAGAATTCATCGTTTTCCTTTACTAATTAAGAGATGCCTTTTTTATAGAACGTAATTGTATTAAAATGTTTCTGAATTCTGGTAAGATTTCTTCTCAAACGCATGAATTCTTCCTTAAAAAATAAGTTAAAAAAACTTCTTGTAAACACAAAATATTTGTGGGTTAGGGTTTCCATGGAAAGACAGGAAATTTTGTTTTTGTCTCACAGTCTATATTTAGTATGCTTCACAAAAACCTTTCAGATATGGTGAAATGGTGTGATTTAAGGTCATTGAGGGCTTCAACTTCGTATCTTTCCAATATAAGCTAATTGGTTTTGAAGCTATGATGCTAATACTAAGAATGTTTTTGATGCCATGTTGCTAATACTATGCATTTCTTTGGCCCCTTGCAGTAGTGAACAGCCTTATACTACAAAGTTGGCATTGAAGAAAAGCCGGAAAGAGCAAGTTAAACGTTACCTGAAAGAGCTAAAAGGACTTGTTGTTCAACCTGAGGGTAACATCGGGACCCTTTCTGCTCTGCAACAGGTTGTCGACACTTTCAAACAAATCAAAGGTAATAATATATGAAATCGTACTCAAGTTCAGGGATTTTTGTTCATAGTGAAATGTTTTTGGTGGTATCATCATAATACCGTATAACTGGTTGTTGTGCCAGTGTCATCAAAGATGGGGTATCACTTTGGGCCATTTTACGGCCACTCAGTGGTAAGCAAAATATTTTGCATGAAGATATATAGGGTCAGTTGCATATTGTATGCTATTCAGAATGTCAATTTTGTCTTCACTCGTGGTAGGTTTAGGGGTCAAAGGGTGAAAATTCACATTTCCATTGTTTTAGTCCTAATTACTAAATATTAGAACAGAGATGATATTTTTTGAAGTTTTTGCATGTAAATATTGGGTTTTTGAAGTTCAGTTCTGAAAACTGTTGAAAAATTTAAAAAGTAGGTCATAGTGACCTAGTTAAGTATTTGTTCCATTTTAGCATTAAAAACTTATATATTTTTGCTGAAAACTAAGAATTTTCAACAATTTCATAACTTGAGATTTATGTTTAGTACTGCATGTGGCTCTTGACATGAACTGCATAAGATGATTACATCTAAGGCTCACATTGAGATATCCATAACTGTCTTGACAGGCCCTTTAGATTGTTTAGATCTGGCCTGTCTAAACAATTATAACCATTACCTCTAATTTGCCAAAAAATCTATTTCAGAGGAAAAAGAATCGTCCTCAAAGCTTGCAACAAAGGAAGATGAATTTAATTTGCCCTTTGATGAGCAGGATGATTTGAACTCTCTTTGTCTGAACCAAGAGGTAAATTATATAGATCATGAAACAGTATTAAGTACAAATTCCAAAATGACCCTGATTCATTCTGATCGGTCAACATGAAATAAAATATTCTTTAGACGCTATTATTTCAGTTAGTTTTAATTTGTTGTATTGAGTACAGTGGACCTGTGATAATCCGGACGCCAATAGTCCGGAAAACTCACAATCCGGACAAAACTGTCCGGGAACAGATTTCTGTAACGTTATATTTATACTTGCTAGTCTGGAAATTCGGATTCCAAATGTGATTTTTCATTTTAAAATTCCCGCAATAATCCGGACAATTTTTTGTTGCCACGTGCAGAGAAAATCCAAGGCCAGCAACAGTCATGTGTAAAATACACTACTACTTCACACTGTATGTGTTGTCATAACGATCGCTGCCAGGTTATAGCCACGGGCGTTTACCCGAACACTTGTGCCAAGAACATAGATATTGATCCTTGGTTAGGCATTTTGAAACATAAATTGCCATATGACAGATCAAGAGTTGGATACTTAGCTATATGTATACATAGTACGCAATTAACGATGGCTTTTGATTTGGTATTTAAAAAAAAGAAAAATGTTTATTTGATATTCTTAACGTAATGATATGAAGAAAAAAAACACCTATAAAAACATAGCAAACATATTTATTACACTGCACATATAACGTAAAAGCCTATCATAGATTACAAGGTCAAAGAAAGTAACTTGTACATGACAATTTAATTAACTACAAAAAAAAATGGAATTCGAAAGTCCGGAAAATTCGTAATCTGGATGGGTTAGGCTGGGAACAAAGGTGCCTGGATAATCGAGTGTCCACTGTGTCTGTATACCAAAAGTAGCTCCTGAATTCCCCTGTCCCAGATTTTGAACTTTGACCTACATTATTAACATAGTTTCTCCTACCAAAATGGAGGTAAGATGGCAATTATAACTAAGCAAAATAATCAAACAATAGACAAAATGATTAGCTTTTACTGTTAACACCTGGTACACATTTTGCTGTATTTTTTTTTATTTTAGCCCTTTTTTGCTTGAATTATGATATTTTTTTTATATATGCCATTGGTAATTTCTTGATATTACAATTATTGGGACTGTTGAAATTTATCATCATGTTTGTCTGTTTTATATCGTTTTTCAGCTAAAAAAATTTGCGCCAGACAGAGTATGTCTTGAAAGTATTATACAAGTGTTTAAATTAATTGATGTTGCAGGGCACATTGTTTTTCACACTGAGGTACCCTGATCTCAACATCATCGCTGTGTCTAAAAACATCACAGATGTACTGGGTTACCCTGAGGTAAGATATGTTCTAACGTTAGCATCTTATTTTGACTGACGTTTAAGCCAGCTTTCTTCAAAATGATGATTTTGCTAACAGGCAGTTAAAATTTTCCTTGCTTCTGTTTCATTTGTATCAGTAAAATTTCCTGATTGTGTATATCGAATGACCTCAAGGTGCAGATAGAAAAGGCATTGATGGCACAGCTTGTGTTTATTATGGAATTAAGTCACTTGTTAAATCATTCAAGGACATCTATTATTTTAAGCTCATCTCTCGAAGAGAGGGGGCTTATGGAATCAATCTGGCGTCAGTGTTGGCAATTATCAGGTTAAGGATTTGGGGCTAGTGTTGAAATACTTTAATGGTTATGAATTATCACTTTATGGAAGAAAATGCAGGATTTTTAGAATTTTTAGAGGCCCAAGGCTTAAAAGGCTGTGAAAGGTGAGCTTTGCTGTTCTCAAACAATATCTGATTATCTTAGAGCAATGCAGATTCCATAAACCATGTTAATTTCAGTTTTGTCCTATTTTACATTTGGTTAATCTTGACTACTGGTGGTCAAACATGGCTTCCACATATAGTACATTTATCATAAGCTATGCTCATAATGTTTAAAATAACAGTATTATCAAAACTACATGTGTTATCATTTATATTTTCCAGCCAAACTACCTAGCTGGACGGGATATTTGTAACTTTGTCCACAAGAAAGACATTGTTACAATGAACAGTAGCATGTCCGTCCATAAGATTGACGATGAAGATAACCATATTGGTGACCTTAGTAAGTACCACAGAGATCCCTGACATTATTTATCTATTATGTCCTGGTTGAGAGGGCACTATTGCCTCATAGTATTGTCGAGGGATGGAATAGGGCCCGAGCCGAAGGCAGTTGTTTTTGATAACGTTTGTGCAGGACTATTGTTTCTATTTACAGCACCGTTACAACAAGTGTTACTGTTAACACTTATTCACTTGATAGACACGCTCGCTTGTAGCTATGTAGTAGGCTGGTAATAACTGATGCAGTAGACTAGATTTTAGCTGGCATGTAACGAGGGCGCTGATTGGCTGAAGCATCGGCAGCCCGACTGATTGGCCTCCTGACTGACAAGATCGCCTACAACATTGAGAAGTAGGCGGAGCCAGCGGATCTTTGATGTTCAAACCTGACTCTGTTGTTGAGTACAATGTGTTTGATCACGTTGTGTACTATTTTATTATGTTTATAACCTATACAATCAATCGCTTTATTCAAAATTTGTAATTGTTTTGTTTCACTAATTAAGGTATTTTTTTGAGGATTTGTTGTTCATAAATTATAGGCTATTTCTCTCGATGTCGGGAAATATTCATAATTACTGTAGCCTATCTACCAACGTTCCAATGGATCAAATTTTGCATTGTGTTTATAAATGTGTGAGGTTTATATCTATTTATTCTTCTATCCGTTGTAATGTTACATTTAATGTCATAGCCATGTCGTTGGCAAACTGCCTAGTTACCATGCAAACTGACTAGCTACCAATCAACCGAACCACCTACTAGACTGGCCGTCACATGTACGCTTATTGTAATGGTGCTGTAAGATGGAATGACGCTAATGTCATTGCAGCGGGAAGATTGAAAATAGTTATGTTTCCTCACCACCGGAGATACTAGTTCCGCACAAACGTTATCAGGTATCATGTGATACGTGAATTAATCCTATTAGAATGCACACTGGTAAGATCTGAATTATCTGTGTTCTGTTTGAATGAAAGAAGCATATGACGCTCTCACCTTCTTGCTAAATAACAAGCTTTATTTGACAGATGAAGATAGAGGAATGTTCCAGATTCAGAAGAAGCTCTTTTACTTTAGAGTACGGTAAGTCAACAAATTAAACATATGATGTGTTTCGAATTAACAAATTACACATGTTGATTTGATAGCCCCTTAGTTAAACTATATGTTTGTAAATACCACACTGACTACCCTACAGAATGTTGTATTTTTTTGAAATTATGAGACTATAAATGTTATACACAAGGGAGAAAAGGACTATGTATGGTTTGGTCCCTTATTGACCACTAAATTCATCATTTTCAAGTGGAAAGTATAAAGCTGCAGTTGTATTTCAAATTAGGTGAATTTGAAAATATTGCCATTTTTGATAGGTTTTTCATCAAGAAACAACAGAGCACAATCTTGAACAAACTCAACATTTACTGTGATGCTCCCAAATCTGTCAAATTCTCAAAACTGTTATTTAGTGATTAAATTGTTGTATTTAAGATATAAATTACATTCCTGATTCAATTATAATGACTGTTTTGTAATGTTGCAGCTTTAGTTCCCATAGTAACTATCTAAATTATGCATTGAAATTTTAGTCTATTTTTGGCTAAGTTTTTGTCTAAGAAACCATAGAGCTTAATCTTGAACAAATTCTATTTACTGAGAATGTGTGTAAACTTCAGATACGGTACATACACCTATAGGAGAAATATCATGTTTGTTCAAGGATGTGCTCTATCGTTTCTAAGACCAAACTTAGCAAAAAATGTCCAAAGTTATCAAAACTTTCACATTTTTAAAATTTTCATGGTAATTAAAGCCTCCAAATAAGAAAAAAAATCCATTACAATTTTAACAGGGATGAAGTTAATATTTCCAATTTGACTATTTTAGAAATACTATAATAACAGTTCTGAAAATTCGACAAAAGTCCTTTGCTTAATTTAGGCATATTTTGGATGGATACAAAACTTTCATACTAATTGAATCAAAGATGTACTTGATGTTCGAAATTCAACAATTTAATCACTAAATAACAGGTTTGAAAATTTGATGGATTTCTGGGCTAAAAAGGTTCCAAACCTGACATCTATATATAATAATAGTCCTTTATACTGATTACATAATGGACTTTAAAGCATGCTTTGTAGAATTGGCCTATGTTCATGCCAGTTGGCATTTATAATTGGTTTTCCCTTTTTCTTCAATAAGAATTCTTCTTTTTGAGAAAGTAACTACTATTTCTTGATTTTTTTTTCAGAAAATACAAGGCACTGCCATGTGGGTTCAGACTCACATCTAAGGAAACCGAGTTTCTGACATTCCAAGCGACAGTTGCTCAACAGTCCCCTGGTACTGATCTAACACGGACAAAAAAGCCTGCATTTTCTATTGGTTTGAGATGTGTTCCTGTGAAGCCTGTGTATGAAGGTATGTATATATCACAATCAGCCTTTACTGACCACACAGGGTCGCCAGATTTATAAGGTAACTGACCACACAGAGCTGCGGTCACTAGGTGTGTTAGTTTACTGACCACATATTGCTGCAGCCAACAGGTGTGTTAGTTTACTGACCACACAGGGCCGTAGCCACTAGGTGTTTAAGTTTACTGACCACAAAGGGCTGAAGCTACCATATGTGTAAGTTTACTTACTACATAGGTCCACAGCCACCAGGTGTGTTAGTTTACTGACCACACACGGCCGCAGTCACTAGGTGTGTAAATTTACTGACCACACTTGGCGGTAGCCAATAGGTGTGTAAGTTAACTGACCACATAGTGTCGCGGCCACCAGGTGTGTTGGTTTAATGACCACACAGGGCTGCAGCAACCAGATGTGAAAGTTTACTGACCACACACTGCTGCCACCACCAGGTGTGTAAGTTTACTGACCACACAGGGCTGTGACCTCTAGTTGCATTTTCGGACCGATCGGTCAACAAGATGTCCGACAGGTAGCCATCTTGGGTTTTGATTATTGTTTGTTACCGCTATATATCTCAGACAGTACTGAAAAGGTCTTTCTCAAATTTCACATGTAGTATGTAGTAAAAGTTTGAAAAGCAGAGAAAATATCTATTTTTCCATGGTCAGACATAGATCATTCTTTGGTGGGCACTAAGATCCCTCTGGGATCTCTTGTTAGTATTGTAGTCATGTGTTTCACATATCCCTGCAATAACCAAGGTCACGTCCCAATAAACCAAAATCTTCCCTCAAACAAAATAACATATAAACCGTATTTAAAACCAGTCAAATTGTGTAGTGTTGAATTTTGTTTTGTTTTAGTTGAGGAGCTGCAACAGAACATGACTTTCTCCACCAGACACAGCTTGTTCTGTAGTTACAGTCACATTGACTCCAAGTAAGTACTTCTACATATTGCCAATACAAATATTTCAATAGTACTGTATTCAACCCAATAAGCACCCAGGACATTTAAAAAAATGAAAAAGTGCTTAATAAGACGAAATTACGGCAAATCAATAACGGTTTTAATTTTTAAGTTTTGGTCTTATATTTATAAGCCCAGGCAATGAAAATTGTAGTTTCTGTATATTATTACAAAAGTACGTATTCACTGCGGCTCTAAACTAAAATAAAAGATATTTTGTGAAAATTTCAATAAGGTGGTCTTTGTCATGCTATTGAATGATGATATGATATTATTGTTTATCAACACTTTGTTATTGTGCAAATGATGGCATCACAATCAATAGATTTTCTATATCATATTACGCTAATGACAAAAACAACATATAGAAAGCCACAGTCTAACAGATTGAGGAAACATTGGGATACAGACAAAAGGTTGTAAGGGCAAGTAATAGATCAATGTTATTCTTGATTTTGAAAGATGCAATTATATTATGATTGACATAAATAGAAATTGATTTAAAAAATAACCAAAAAAGTCCTTATTTCCAATTGCTACAGTTGTGAATGGTTCAACTATTATGCATCTTTTAGTGTAGTTGAATTTTTCAAACAGGAAAGATTATAAATTCAAAAAGAAATTCAATTAGTAAAGTTTTTCATATAAGAAGGAGAAGTAGCAAAAAATTTGGAATTGAGATACCTTTTTGGTTACACATGGTTAGGATGTTTTTCCTTTTGTGACAGATTTGAAAAATGATAAAATACTGGTTTTGACAAATTATCAATATCATGTTTTTGTGTGTTTTAGGTCCATTCCATTGTTAGGTTTTCTCCCTCAAGACATTGTGGGCATGTCCATCTTTGACTTTTACCATCCAGATGATATAGAACTACTGTATAACATCTATCAGCAAGGTAACATGTCCTAGTGATATAGAACTACTGTATAACATCTATCAGCAAGGTAACATGTCCTAGTGATATAGAACTACTGTATAACATCTATCAGCAAGGTAACATGTCCTAGTGATATAGAACTACTGTATAACATCTATCAGCAAGGTAACATGTCCTAGTGATATAGAACTACTGTATAACATCTATCAGCAAGGTAACATGTCCTAGTGATATAGAACTACTGTATAACATCTATCAGCAAGGTAACATGTCCTAGTGATATAGAACTACTGTATAACATCTATCAGCAAGGTAACATGTCCTAGTGATATAGAACTACTGTATAACATCTATCAGCAAGGTAACATGTCCTAGTGATATAGAACTACTGTATAACATCTATCAGCAAGGTAACATGTCCTAGTGATATAGAACTACTGTATAACATCTATCAGCAAGGTAACATGTCCTAGTGATATAGAACTACTGTATAACATCTATCAGCAAGGTAACATGTCCTAGTGATATAGAACTACTGTATAACATCTATCAGCAAGGTAACATGTCCTAGTGATATAGAACTACTGTATAACATCTATCAGCAAGGTAACATGTCCTAGTGATATAGAACTACTGTATAACATCTATCAGCAAGGTAACATGTCCTAGTGATATAGAACTACTGTATAACATCTATCAGCAAGGTAACATGTCCTAGTGATATAGAACTACTGTATAACATCTATCAGCAAGGTAACATGTCCTAGTGATATAGAACTACTGTATAACATCTATCAGCAAGGTAACATGTCCTAGTGATATAGAACTACTGTATAACATCTATCAGCAAGGTAACATGTCCTAGTGATATAGAACTACTGTATAACATCTATCAGCAAGGTAACATGTCCTAGTGATATAGAACTACTGTATAACATCTATCAGCAAGGTAACATGTCCTAGTGATATAGAACTACTGTATAACATCTATCAGCAAGGTAACATGTCCTAGTGATATAGAACTACTGTATAACATCTATCAGCAAGGTAACATGTCCTAGTGATATAGAACTACTGTATAACATCTATCAGCAAGGTAACATGTCCTAGTGATATAGAACTACTGTATAACATCTATCAGCAAGGTAACATGTCCTAGTGATATAGAACTACTGTATAACATCTATCAGCAAGGTAACATGTCCTAGTGATATAGAACTACTGTATAACATCTATAAGCAAGGTAACATGTCCTAGTGATATAGAACTACTGTATAACATCTATCAGCAAGCTAAGGTAACATGACCAGACACTAGTAAATTTTCTGAATTTTGTTACAGTTGTGAATACAGAGACAGTACCGTTTGAAAGCCCTCCAATTCGGTTCCGGGTGCGAAATGGAGATTGGGTGTATGTGAGAACAGAATGGTCGAGATTTGTTAACCCTTGGTCACACAGACTGGAGTTTGTCATTGGTCAACACACAGTTATCAAGTAAGTTCTGATCAGACAGACCAATGGCCATCATCGAGCTTTTAAATTATGTCATTTTTGTCTTGTTCGCAACAAGAAGTCATTTATAAAGGAAGACTATGGCATGAGGGTTTCATTAAATGACTTTAAAGTAAGCATTTACATATTTTTTTTAAAAACAACAATTTGTCTGATCTTAACCAGACTAGTTTTAAATAATTTTTTTAGAAATTCCAGTTCATGTCCAGAGCCCCACTTCTTGAAGTGATGATTAAAACAATACCAGACAGGACTTATATCTAACAGAACTTTACCTATATCTGACAAAACTTTACCAATATCTAACAGAACTTTACCTATATATGACAGCACTTTACCTATATCTGACAGAACTTTACCTATATCTGACAGAACATTACCTATATCTGACAGAACTTAACCTATATCGAACAGAACTTTACCTATATCTGACAGAACTTTACCTATATTGGACAGAACATGACCAATATCTGACAGAACTTGCCTATATCTGACTGACCTTTACCTTTATCTGACAGAACTTGACCTATATCTGACAGAGCTTTACCTATATCTGACAACCTTGCCTATATCTGACAGAACTTTACCTATATCTGACAGCTTGGCATATATCTGACACTACTTTACCCATATCTGATAGAACATGACCATGTCTGACAGAACTTTACCAATATCTGACAGAACTTGAACTATATTTAACAGATCTTTACCAATATCTGACAGCTCGACTTGTATCTGACAAAACTTAACATATATCTGACAGCACATGACCATGTCTGACAGAACTTAACAATATCTGACAGAACTTTACCTATATCTGACAGAACTTTACCTTTATCTGACAGCTTGACTTATATCTGACAGAACTTTACCTTTATCTGACAGCTTGACTTGTATCTGACAAAACTTTACCTATATCTGACATATCATGACCATGTCTGACAGAACTTTACCAATATCTGACAGAACTTTACTTATATCTGTCAGAACTTTACCTTTATCTGACAGAACATGACCAATATCTGACAGTACTTTTTTCTATATCTGACAGAACTTAAGCTATATCTGACAGAACTTTACTTCTTGTTTCAGGGGACCGACAAGGAAAGATATCTTTGGTCCAGTGCTAAATGAGGAAATGCCTGTCAGTGTGTCAGAAAATCTTGCCAGACTTAAACAAATGATAAGAGACTTGCTTCTAAAGGTGAGAGCATATTTATGTAAATAAGATGTAAACTGACTAGAAATGACGAGAAACCATCTTTAATACTGTACAATACCATATCACAGGTTTTTTCGCCAGTGTCTAATTTTCACCAAAATATTGCTTGGCAAAATATAAACTGGCGAATATTAGTTGAGTAGATCTGAAGGGGGACATTCTGGAGTATGCTTGTATTAGCTGATATCCCATAATAGTTATATGATACAGTATACATAGTCGATCTACCCATGGACAGTCTGACAACAAATAAGAAAATGTTTTCATTACTGTATAAACTATTACTGTATAAACTAACCAAACTAGTTCACCAGTTACCAATCGGAACATCGGCCATATGAAATGAAAGAAATACATAATAACCATGTTGTTTTACATTAAACACTGTAACTATACTGTCGATACAGTGGTCAGAGTCAATCACGTCTCTGCTTCAATACATCAACACTTTCTAAAACGAGATACATGCAACACCTATCTACCAGAAAGAGAACCCTAATATTTGACAGTTCACAGCTTGTTAATTTAAACCCCCCCTTCTTCAGTGGTGAAAATAATTGGCGAAAATTAAAAGTCCTCTTTTTAGCCAACCATCATCAGATGGCGCTAACATCCCTCTGGGATCTCTTGTCAGATATAAATGGCGAAATTTGCTAGTGGTGAAAATAACGAGTTATACGATATCATATTTGTCCTGATTTATCTTCGTGTACCAATCAATCAATTACAAACTTGATGTGGTTGGGTATTCCCTCTCATTTGTATAGAGCAAGAAAAGGTCTATTAATACATTTTACTTAATATTCACTCTGCCTCCACGTTAAAGTACCTACTGATCATATCATCAAAGTTTTAAGTGTCTGCCTACAAGTTAATTGTAATTACAGATTATATTATCAACGTTTGATACTCTGTCTCCACATTAACTGTAACCCTAACCTTCATGTTGATTGTAACATCTGTTCATATTATCAAAGTTTGACTGTCTCTGCCTCAAAGTAAATTGTAACTTGATCATTTTAACAAAGTTCGATATCTCTGCCTACAAATAACAAGCAAATACTGTTCCTATTATCAAAGTAGCTGTAACCACATTGTCTTTGCTTCAGCCTTTGGTACAGGTACAGATAGCCACCCCGAATCTTACTGTAGACAAGCACCACCTGACTGGTAAGTACACCGTGTCCCAGATATTGTTGAAGGTTTTAGACCCTGTTTAAACTAACAATATTGGTATACAAGGGTTAACTTAAAAGGGATACAACATATTTCAATAACTGATATTAGCCAAAGCATGTTTAAAATGTAATTCTATCATTCACTAACCCCTTATATTGGCACAAGGGATGTGTGCAAAAACAAAATCTAGGAAGGTTACAGGAAAAAGGTGCATCCTGAACATTCAAAACCCAAATAAGAAAGGAAACAAAAGTAACTCAAGAAAAGAAAGAAAATGTAAAGAGTGCATATCCAGATCAAGTGGTCAAACAGTATCTGTAACATGGACATCTATATTGTATACATACTGGTAACTTGAATGCCTAATTGGGGCCTACTAATGCATACGACAAAGGGTTACGATATCCACAGGGTAAAGGGTTACCATAGTCACAGGGTTATAAGGGTTTCGATATTCATAGGGGTACAAGGATTACCATATCCGCAGGGGTAAAGGGTTACCATATCCACAGGGGTATAGGGTTACCATATCCACATGGGTAAAGGGTTACCATTTCCACAGGGTTACAAGGGTTACCGTATCCATAGGGGTAAAGGATTACCATATCCACAGGGGTAAAGGGTTACCGTATCTACAGGGGTAAAGGGTTACGATATCCACAGGGGTAAAGGGTTACCATATCTACAGGGGTAAAGGGTTACCATATCTACAGGGGTAAAGGGTTACCATTTCCACAAGGGTAAAGGGTTACTATATCAACAGGGGTAAAGGGTTACCATATCCACAGGGGTAAAGGGTTACCATATCCACAGGGGTAAAGGGTTACTATATCCACAGGGGTAAAGGGTTATCATATCCACAGGGGTAAAGGGTTACCATATCCACAGGGGTAAAGGGTTACCATATCTATAGGGGTAAAAGGGTTACCATATCTACAGGGGTAAAGGGTTACCATATCCACAGGGGTAAACGGTTACTATATCCACAGGGGTAAAGGGTTACCATATCTACAGGGGTAAAAGGGTTACCATATCCACAGGGGTAAAGGGTTACCATATCCACAGGGGTATAGGGTTACCATATCCACATGGGTAAAGGGTTACCATTTCCACAGGGTTACAAGGGTTACCATATCCACAGGGGTAAAGGATTACCATATCCACAGGGGTAAAGGGTTACCGTATCCACAGGGGTAAAGGGTTACGATATCCACAGGGGTAAAGGGTTACCATATCTACAGGGGTAAAGGGTTACCATATCTACAGGGGTAAAAGGGTTACCATATCTAAAGGGGTAAAAAGGTTACCATATCTACAGGGGTAAAAGGGTTACCATATCCACAAGGGTAAAGGGTTACCATATCCACAGGGGTACATATTTACCATATTCTACTTAATTAGTCACCAGCTGGGTGATGGAGATAATATAATAGGGAGAGGGATATCATGGGGTTAAATTCAGACCATTCACAAAATATTTGCGATCCTCAAATCAATTTGCAAAAGATATATAAAAGATAAAAATGATTTAACTAAATGGTATTGCTTCAGTCTGGATTTCATAATAAATTCAAATTCATGGTATGCGAGATTTAGGTGCTGAAAGGGAGAGGGGCACTGAAATTACATTAGGTGGAATACAGTTTTCTTAGGTTTAATTCACAAGCCAAGTATACATAATTATACGTTTTCTACAGAAGATGTTCCCTTCACTGATTCAGATGATCCCATGCAGGACCAGAACTCTGTGGCCTATGCCAATGACTCCATTGTAAGTATCAATATTTCATTATTTCACTTTACTGGTACAGATACTTGGCAAATAACAACAATACTGTAACATCCGTGGTAAAACCAAACAAGCTCGTTGGTGTTCTTTATAACATTATATCATTTGGAATTGAATAAGAATGTTTTTGTGTACCCAAATTTAAGTAATAGCTATCAGGGAGTTCATAAAAACATTTATTGTGATTAAATTGAATGGTTACAAACAATTGATGACATTAGGAATAAACATTATATGAATTTGTAATTCGAGATAACTCTCCTTATAGATATTATCTTAGAAGTACATGTATTGTATTATGTATGCTTCATATTCATCACATTGTATAGTCTTAAGATTGAGTATAAGAATAGAACTGGTGTCTCATAACTGATTTGGTTATCTCGTCTGACCCCACGGGTCACTGAGCATAAGCCATGGTGTGGCATCTGTCATCCATACAATAAAAAAAAGTGTTATGTGGCTTTTAATGAAAATTGGACAGAAATGCAAAGCAAAAAAGGTAAATATAGAGAATCCTTTAAATCACTATTGCTCAGAAAGTACTCAATAGATCTTAACCAAATGTGGCCAGAAACATCTTTGGAGGATGGGAGATAAGTTTTGTATAAATAGTAACAATGACTGTGAGAGGCAGAAGATGGACCCAGTAGGGAAATAGATGGTTGTCAGTTTAAATGTCACCGATAATTAATAACTGAAACAATTTGAAACAATTTTGTTTACAATCTTCCTGTAGGAAAGGCGAACACATTTTATATAAATAGACACTCTGTTCTAATATGAAAATAAAAGAGTTCTATAACAATCAACTTGTTTATAAGGACTGAATAGATTTAAATCTGGTCAGAATCGTCCTGTATGGAGAAGAAGGCCAGATTTTGAATTAAGGGGAGGGGAAAATTATGTAATCAAATGGTGTTTCTGACCTTCTTGGGACAAGAGGTTTGGGATCCTTAAAGAGAAACAGAGGTAAGTCTTTTAAATCACTATCATTTAAAGAATGCAAACCAATTCTTTTTTCTGGTGAGCAGCCTGACGAGTGACATCGATCTGTAGACGTTAAATACATGTATAGCAATTCCTATAAAATTCATCTTCTTAGATCATCTTAGAATGTTTTGTGAATCTCATTATAATATCCAGGTGTGCGATACAAGCCCTGTTGGCCTCTTGTTCTATTTTCAGGCCAGCAACTCCACCTCTACAAACAAGGAAACCCTCTCCTATGATCACCTGAATTATACCAGTAACATCAAAAGGCAAGTTTATCGAACCTATCATCTTGTAGTGGTAGACTGTTCAATCATCTCTCTTCAGTGGGCCGTCGGTCCATAGCATCTCTCTTCAGTGGGCTGTCATTCCTTTTCATGGGTCCATATTTGGTTCATATCATTAGTGTGTTCACATTTAACAAAGCTCTAGGTATGAATGAAATCTTCAAAATCTAACTTTCTTAAAGATTATTGCAGTTTTCAAATAACAATAGGAATACTATCATCAGAGACCCACGGGTGATTGCAGTATACTACATTACACTCGTGGGACAGCTCGATCTCAGAGTACCGCTTCAATAACGTCACTCTATAAATAGAAACCAATCAACATTACTTTTTGAAATGAGAACTCTTCAGTTTGAGGGAAAACATTTATAGATATCAATGCTGTTTATGTACAGCTTCTGTGAAGAGTATGTAACCTCAAACCTCATTGGCTAAAAAATCGGCAGGATTACTGTCGAGGCCAATCAAATGGCACTTGTTGAAAGCAGTGATCTGAGATCGAGCTGTCCCATGGGTCACCAAAGGTGTTGGAATTCCATCTAAATGTCTATTCAAATATACTCTTTATTTAACAAATCCCTGATGGTTGTTACTATTTGTGCATTTCAAACATTTTCTTTAATAGTGGGTATAGAATATTTGATGGCTAACCATGCATACACATGTTAGGTCCTGGGCGTATTTGGCGATTTAATCAAGAACACCTTGGTTAATTTGGGACTGGATTTACCCGTGAAGATGTCTGCACATTTGATATTAGCCTTCTGCCCCTGGGCCTCAAGTTACCCTCCTAGGTGAGGCATTTATTAGTCATCAGGTACTGACTGCACATGGCCCTGTAGGTACTTGTATCATCCTGACTGTTTATGGGATGCCAGGCCAAACCTTGATAAAATTATATGCACATGACATGTACAACATCACATGTTGGTCACCTCTATGTCACAATAAAACAGCAAATCATCATGTTCTTGATATTTACAGATTCCTGTTCAGTCAGAAAAACACCATGTTCTCACCATTCTCGGATAAGAAGAGCACCACATCGACTGAGGAAGAATTACAGGAAGTCTCTTCCTGTGACTCCTTGTTAGAAGTGGATATTTCTATTCCCATGCCTCCAAGTTTTGGTAGCAGTACAAAAGTAAGAATGTCTCATATTGGAACACGGGCATTGACCTTATGTTAATTCTTTCCGAAATGGTAAATAGTTTCCTAGGCAAAACTTTATAGAGATTTTCACAACCATTAGATACAACTGAAGAACAATACTTTAGACCCATACATGATCGCTATGTCCATTGCTATGCAAAGCAGACTTCATTGCAAAGTAAGAATTGAATTGTGTGTTTTAGGTGTTAGCATCAGAACAGGAGAAAGAAGAAAGTGGCTTAGCAGCATTTAACCAGATGGACTGTGAAAGTGGTGTCCCACAAAAGAGCATCACTACAGTACCGCAGACTTCTACGCCCACCATTTTACAGACTTCTACTATAGTACAACAACCCACTACACCTGTACAAATGGGGGTGCCATCTACACAACCCATCTCTACTATACTACAACAGAGCTTGGCACCGGTACAACACAGCTCAATGCCAGTACCGCAAAGTACACCAACAGTACTGCAGAGTACGGTGACAGTACCGCAAAATACAGTGACACTACAGCAGAGTTCGGTGCCCACACCTATGATACAGTGTCGCTCTACCCCAGTGCCGCAGTCTTCTCCGAACTCTCCAAGTCACACAGCCAGTAAAGAGGTCGAACCAATGGTAGCACAGCCGAATAAAAGTGTGTTCTCCCGAGTGTCACTCACACAAGAGGCACTGTGGAAACACACATGCAGGGAGGAGACATTGTTCATTGAACAAGCAAAGGAGGAGAATGGCCTAATGTCATTTAAACTGAATGGAAAACGTCTTCATTCCCGTGATCTTAGCAGTGACAACAAAAGGGACTTAGCAAAAACTATCAAGATCCAGAGAAAGCGGACAAATGAAAAGAAATCGGAGGATTGCGATGCGAAAACAGAAATGGAAGTGTCTGTTTCTGTTCCTTTCAGTAATCCGATGTTTGTGCCTACAAACAATGCCATGGGTATGCAATATGTCCCATTGGATACTGGTAATAACCCATTCAAGGTCAATGTCACAGCTCCCACAACCTCAGCCACTCCCACATCTACATCCAAAAACATGCACTGGCCGTACTACCCGCAGTCAGGTAAGTAGATAAGGAAAATAACTCTTTACTGAATACTACCCACGGTCAGCTAAGTAGATAGGGGAAATAACTCTTTACTGATTACTACCCACAGTCAGGTAATTAGATAGGGGAAATAACTCTTTACTGAATACTACCCACAGTCTTGTAGGTAGACAGGGGAAATAACTCTTTACTGAATACTACCTTTACTGAATACTATCCACGGTCAAGTAAGTAGACAGGGGAAATAACTACTGTATACTAGCCAGGGTCTGGCTAGAAGCCAGGGGCAATAACTCTCGTGTGTATACTATCAAAGGTCTGGTAAATAACATTCAGCTTGGTAGAAAGGGGAAATAACTCTTTACTCTACACTCCCTACAGTCAGGTAAGTAGCCAGGGGAAATAACACTTTACTGTTTACTACCCATGGTCTGGGTAGTAGACGGGGAAAATAACTTTACTGTATACTAGCCAGGGTCTGGTAAGTAGACAGGGGAAATTACTCTTTACTGTTTACTACCCACAGTCTGGTAAGTAGAAAGGGGAAATAGCTCTTTACTTTACACTGCCCTCAGTCTGGTAAATAGACAGGGGAAATAACTCTTTGCTGTTTACAACCCACGGTCTGGTAAGTAGGCAGGGGAAATAACTATTTACTATATACTGCCCACGGTCAGGTAAGTAGACAGGGGAAATAACTCTTTACTGTATACTACCAACAGTCGAGTAAGAAGCCAGGAAAAAACTCTTTACTGGCTATTTATAGTGAAAGTGATTTGATATTTCTTGTGTTTTGATTTAGCAAGTTTTTTTCTTCTATTAAAACAAATTTGTTGTATTATGATTCAATTTTCTACACCTTACAATTGTTTTGATATTTCCTGTCTTTTACTTAAGCAGGTATTTCCTTTATTCCTCAAGTGATGGAAGGATTTTACCAGCCAGGGACCGGGGCTTTCCAACCGATTGACAAACAGAATGCCGCAATGTCCCAACCTAAAAATGTCACTGAGTCTAGTGTGCTACCTATGACTAAATCACAGTCCTACTTACATGTCCCCAAACCCAACAAAGGAGAAATTAACCAGAAGGTAAACAAACATTAGTGCTAGACAGATAAAAATAGAGTTAACAGGAAACATGATAACAGTAGCATTGTGAAACCATTTTTCCTGAAAACATTTTTAACAATTTTGGTGAAATGTTGGTCTCCATATCTGATGTGAACACATTTCTTCTCTAAACAGAAAGTAATTGTCACTCCAGTAATAGCAATGATATGAGTTTGGTTTTACACGGATTGGTAGTTATTCAAACCTTTGGGTGATTGCACCAAATTAGATAATGTGACATGGTTTTTCTGTTTTCTCTAGACCCAAGTTTTCACAAGCACATCATCAGATGCAGTAAGAAGTAGTTTTTCATCTTCTATTTCTTCATCTCTCGGGGAGACAAGCTCTTCACTGTTGTACATGTTGGAGTGTGGAAGTCCAAACCGTAGCCCGGATAACATAGAGGTAGGATATTAATGGTCTTAGGTACATTGTACATGTTGAGGTGTGGAAGTCCAAACCGTAGCCCGGATAACATAGAGGTAGGATATTAATGGTCTTAGGTACATTGTACATGTTGAGGTGTGGAAGTCCAAACCGTAGCCCGGATAACATAGAGGTAGGATATTTATGGTCTTAGGTACATTGTACATGTTGAGGCGTGGAAGTCCAAACCGTAGCCTGGACAGCATAGAGGTAGGACATAATGGTCTTAGTTACTCTGTATATATTATAATATGGCAGTACAAACCTGTCAGTCTTCAGACTACATTGTTGGACACCCATGATTTATTGCTTATCACTTATCACCAGTGTGTCAGCTCAAGCAAAAAATCAGAAACCAATCAAGAAATTTTTCAAAGTAAGAACTCTTCAGGTGTAGAGGGAAATAGTGGTCAGTTAAAATTACTGCGTCCACAGAGACCTATCGCTATGATGACATAGCACTGACAAAAATCCATACAGGTATATGGAGTCACAAACAGTTAATGTGTTTCTGATGTTAGAAATAACCCAATTGGAATAGCATGTATTCTATGTCAATAGAGTTTACTGCATTTATATTTGGCACCATAATTTATACATTTGTGAATCCCATAAAGCATATGCAACTTTGAATTTCATTGGCTAAAAAAAGAGAAATGTGATGGAATCAATCAGATTTAATTTAAAGAAATAAGAATTTTGTCTGAGCTAACCCAGGGTCACATAGAGATTGATAATAATCCAGGGTCACATAGAGATTGATACTAACCCAGGGTCACATAGAGATTGATATAGTGTATTGACTCGAGGTCATCGTGCTTAGTCCACCATCCATTGCTGTCTGCCGTCAGTTAACTTTTTTTTACATTTTGAACTTCTTAAGTTCTACCTGTGGGATGGAACTGAAACTTACCTGAAATTATTCTGATATTGTCCCGATCAAGTTTTGTATATTTTTTGGGTCAATCTGAAATCCAAGATGGCTGCCACACCCACCATCTTGAAAACACATTCTAAACTTCATTTTAAGTTCTACCAGTATAGCTGATACTTGCATGAAATGATCCTGCCATGGTCCTAACCAAATGTTATTTTTCAGGTCAATCTGAAATCCAGCAGCCAACCATCTAGAAAACTTTTCACTATCTTGAAAACCTATATTTAGTTAGTTCTTTTCCTATTTAACTGATGCAAAGGTGGTCAGATGACCGGTAAGGCCCTAATGACTCTTGTTAGAATAGTCAATATTACTAACCAAGTCAATATTGTGATTGTAAACTCGATTGCCCAAATGTTTTGCTCGTCAGGGCTACATCCGATGGCCACCATTCTTGTAATTAACATGCACATCAGATAATTAATCCTTTTGACATTTTTAGCTCACCTGGTCCGAAGGACCAAGGTGAGCTTATGCCATACCGTGGAGTCCGTCGTCCGTCCGTCCGTCCGTCAACAATCGACTTCTTCTCCATAACCGCTGGTCGGATTTCAACAAAATTTGACTGGTAGCATCCTTATGGGCTACTAACTAAAAATTGTACAAATGATGGGGCTGACCCCCCAGGGGCCTGAGGGGCGGGGCCAAAAGGGGTCAATTTGGCTATTTCCATATAAACGACTTCTTCTCTGAAACCAAGCATGGGATAGCACCCATAATGCAATGGTAGCATCCTTATAGGGTGGGGATTCAAAATTGTACAAATGATGGGGCTGACCCCCCGGGGGCCTGAGGGGCGGGGTCAAATGGGGTCAATGTTGGGCTATTTCCAATATAAACGACTTCTTCTCGTGAAACTAAGCATGAGATAGCACTCATAATGCAAATGGTAGTATCTTTATAGTTGGGGATTCAAAATTGTGCAAATGATGTGGGCTGACCGCGGGGGCCTGAGGGGCGGGGTCAAAAGGGTTCAATTTGGTTATTTCCATATAAACGACTTCTTCTCTGAAACCAAGCATGGGATAGCACCCATAATGCAATGGTAGCATCCTTATAGGGTGGGGATTCAAAATTGTACAAATGATGGGGCTGATCCCCCGGGGGCCTGAGGGGCGGGGTCAAAAGGGGCCAATTTGGCTATTTCCATATAAACGACTTCTTCTCTGAAACTAAGCATGGTATAGCACCCATAATGCAATGGTAGCATCTTTATAGGGTGGGGATTCAAAATTGTGCAATATGATGGGCTGACCCCCAGGGGGCCTGAGGGGCGGGGTCGAAAAGTGGCCAATTTGGCTATTTCCATATAAACGACTTTTCTTCTCTGAAACTAAGCACGGTATAGGCACCCCTAATACAATGGTAGTATCCTTATAGTGTGGGGATTCAAAATTGTGCAAATGATAGGGCTGACCCCCCGGGGGCCTGAGGGGGCGGGGTCAAAAGTGGTCATTTCCATATAAACGACTTCTTCTCTGCAACCATAAGAATGGAAGAGCACTTATAATTGCAATGGTAGCATCCTTATAGGGTGGGATTGTGAAATTGTACAAATGATAGGGCTGACCCCCGGGCCTTAGACCGGCAATAGATGCGAGGTCAAAAGGTCAATTAGGCTACTATTTTCATATAAATTACTTTGTCTCTGAACCTATGTATTGGATAGCATATTTGTATGGTATCAATAGCATCATTGTAAGGTTGTGATTCAAAATTAAACTTTGGGAGTCAATTTTGCTTATTTTTCTAATTGTCAGAGTCTTGTGATAATTACTAACAAAAAACCAGGCGATACAGGCCCTCTGGGCCTCTTGTTTTAAAAGTAAATATCATATCTAATTTAAAAATAAAGGACTTCTGATTTGGTCAATATGGTGTCATACTACCCTCATAGAATCTGAAGTAATTGACACTGGCTATGCCCTTGGTCTGACACCATATTGACCTCCACAAAGGTCAATAATTGGTATTTAGAAGTAACTTGGAAAAAATTCCATCAATATTTTATTGTTTCTAGCTATTATTTCCAACACTTAGTGATGTATGTTTTTATGTTGAATTAAGGATGTTGCAAAGCCAAAGAGGAAAGGGGCTCCACCCTGGCTTGAAAGTATTAACTGGTCTCCTCTTGCTCGTAATCGTTACACGATGCCAAAGAAAAAACCAGGTGTGATCCTAGAGGAGGATCGAGAGGCCCTCGACAAAGTGACACAGCCGGATATGGTGCTGCAGCAGATGGCAATGTTTGAAGAGGATCTGGATGAGGCTATCCCTGTACTGGACATGTTTCAGGTAAGTTGCTTCTGTTCGCACGTACAGTAATGTCGCATTCCACAGTTTATTGCTGCTGAACAAAACTACATATACATGTAGGTGATCAAGAGTCTGGTCAAGTTTGTGTTTGAATTTTACAACTGGTAGAGGGCACCCTGAAAACGTAAACAAACAGGGACGGCTACAAACTCGTAAGCACAAAATATCTTATTTGTGCATAACGGCATCCTGAAGAATGGTGATTTGTAATTTCTTTAACTGAAAATTTAATGTTCACTGTGAGGCTGATAGTGCTCGTCATATTTGTGGGGGAATTTCTATTAACCAATGAAAAGCTTTACCAATTCTTTGGTAAGCCTTAATTTGAAATCGCAAAACTGAAATACGAGCCGGACCAGACTCTCTTTCAGCAATGAGAGCCTAGAGAATGTGAGACTTAATATACAGCTATAGAGGTACTAAAATTGAGATGTTTTTTTTGTCTTCATTACACAATGTTTTTTCTTGTAAGATAGACATTTAGTTTTTGTGTTGGCGACAAAATGCATTTGAAATACTGTCTAAAAAATCAAAAATTGTTTACATCAAAATATTGAACTTTTTGCAGGATGACACATTCTTGATGTTTCCGGATGCAGACTTCAAGGACCCGGAGTTATCAGAAATTGAAGACCAAAGCTGTAACAGCTCAAATGAGTCCAGATTACAGGCAGATTCAAAATTAAGTACTATTGTCAACAAAGGTGACCAAAAGCTAGAAGAAGACATTCAAATGAAACAGAAATCGGAAGAGTCATTTTCTAGAAGTGAAGATGAGACACAAAGATCGTATGATAGAGAATCATTGGCGGATGTTGAGTCAGTTAGTTCTAACAGCTCAAAATGCAGTGGGATTACTCCCAGTGATGAACGTAGTGTAGAAGAGGCGGATAGCTCCCTAAAGGAGTCCGATGAGTCAGACGTAGGCTGTGCGGCAAAAAGCTTTGTGTCAAGGACGCCAAGTGAATACCCTTTCAAAACGATGGATTTTAGGTTTAAGAAATTTTTCACTTCGTTACCGATTCATTTTGTTGACTCTAGATTGGATGGTCCCCCTTGGATGACTAATGCTGTTGTTAATTTTTATACCAACATGCAGTACTGTATTTCACCGCAATCCGTTGAAAGTTCTTTAGCTGCAGATAAAAGGCAACTCAAGGACATGATTCAGGCAGATATGGTCATCGACCAGATCAACCATTTCATAGACGATAATGAATCAGCACTGTTTCAAGTACCTACAGAAAATTCAATGTTATCATCAGGACAGAGACTTGGTATAGAACCAACATCCTCAAATGGAGCTAAGAAAATGTCGGACCTGGTAGCAGAGACATTGGTCAGATACATGTTCCCTGTTGATCCTGGAGCTACTTTGATTCAAAATATGGCTCCAGCAACTTCCGTTCCTGTCACATCCGCTCACTCAATGAGTATGAACAGTGATACCATTCTGGATTAGAGTATACCCGTTATAGGCTATACATATGTTACCATTTACATTTCAGACATTAACTATTTTAGTACATTTTGTGGTGAAATAGTTCTGCTTATGTCTAAATGTGCTTATTAAACTGGCTAATTTTCAATATTGTTATGTTCTAAAAGGAACAAACCAAAATAAGTTTATACAATCATAGATTGGCAGCTTCATAAAGAAACAATTTAAATGGTGTGATGTTCAGGATAGTCTTCTTTATACAGGCTTAAACCCTCCAGTCCTTTAATGGAACCTCCTTATACCATTCTTAACTTTGTTACTTTATATAACTGGGAGACTGTTCTAATAGATATAGAAATCTGTTAAGTTTTCCAATGTTTAACACATCCTAAAATCACTTTTAAATCTTTTTAGCACACCCAAAAATCCATTAAATCTGTCAAGCACAGCCAAAATTCCATTAAATTTGTTAAGCACACCCTAAAATCCATTAAATCTGATGAGCTTATCCCCAATTCCATTAAATCTGTATAGCACACCCCAAAATCCATTAAATCTGTTGAGCTTATCCCCAATTCCATTAAATCTGTATAGCACACCCCAAAATCCATTAAATCTGTTTAGCACAGCCCAAATTCCATTTAATCTGCTAAGCACCCCTCAAAATCCATTAAATCTGTTAAGCACAGTCCAAAATCCATGAAATCTGTTTAGCACACCCCAAAGTCCATTAAATCTGCTTAGCACAGCCCATAGTCGATTAAATCTGTTTAGATACCCTCAGATCCATTATCAACTCTTTCCATAAGGTTGTCAACTATAGTCAACAGGATAGTTGAAAGGATTTTACCCCCCCACTCTCTCTTCCCCGTTTTTGACCAATTGACACTCAATGTTGATGTTATATCTTCTCAATAAATTTCTATTACCCAGTATATTCAAGTTTTTAATGCTGTGATATATGAAAAGCATTTTAAGTTCAAAACATACTTTCTGGATTTCCAGTATTAAATATATGTATGAGGGTGATTTTCAATCCTATCGTAAAATGCTGAAGAGAATTTGAAGTGTTTCAGGCCCAGCTAGCACCTATACAAATTGTCTATATGGTAATCTACATGCCGGTAAAAGAGGAACTCTGTAGCATATTGGTTAAAATTCACCAATTCACTTGTCACAAATGATTTCAAAATGATACATAAGCACTATGAAATTACTAATCAAAATATCATTGAAAGGCACAAATGTAAGGAAATACAGATGTTTACGATGCCTATAAACCAGGAAAGTTAATGAACTTATTTTTGAAAAAATATACAGATGCATTGATTAAAAATAACATTGATTTCCTGCATATGAATGAACTTTGCACTTTCAACCACTTAAACTAAAACATGAAAAATGCTAGCAAGCGTAGGATTGAAAATGAACATGAATAGCAGTGCGAGCTATCTGGTGTTTTGTTTGGTACATAGATTATTATATGAGCACGGTCGGGACCACATGATCAGTTCGATAAATGGGGGTATTCTAGGAATGCAAGTTCGAGTGAGAGGGATTATTTGGAGATTGAATGTCTTTATACCGCTGAATACAATTAAAAAACTGTTTAATGCATGTAATTACATAATTTGTCTACTTGTTTGGTGTCAAATTTAAACTGTGTTGGCATGGTTGCCAAGTTGGGTAACTGTGGTAGTCTGGATTACCGAAGATCTAGTTCCAATTAAAAATATAACAATGATAACATTCAGATGTTTTTAAAATAAGTTTTGTCAATTCAAAAATTTGATCATATATTGATTAAGTTCATTACGAAAATAATGAGATAACCAAGTCTGAACAATTTTCAAAAAGTATTGCTGTCAGAGTAGTAATGCAGTTCCAAGTAGAGTGAACTGCCATATTTGATTTTCAACTGAGAATTCGTGAGTCTGTTCTGATGTAAACTATGGAATTCCCCGAAACATTCTTGAGTGAAGACCCCAGTTGATGGTCCTGACCAGTGATTCATTTTGTTGTTTATTACTATAACAATTTTTAAACACATATTTTGTTTTGATACCAAATACACATTTAAGTTAAATCTAATAACAACTCTTTATTGTAAACTTTTCTCAAATTTTACACTGACAAGCATAATAATGTCTATTCTGCCTAGATATTAGTCTTATACACCCATATGCACCATAACATTCATTTTTAAATTCAGAAACTTGTCAAGTATTCTATTTATCAGTTATAATTTATTTGTTTTACTCAATGTTAAAGACTCCTCTTTATTTCACAACGATATTATTTAATTAATCCATAAACACTTTCTTTTTTGTAAATTCTTTTCGAATAGTACACCTATTAACATTTAAGAAGGAGTTTTCAAAATCAATTATTCCAATCTCTTTTGAAAAACAGGATAGGATAAAGCTGTTCAGTCTACCATTTAAACTATATGAAGTAGATTATTGATATTATATGTATTCCTGATCCATGATTTTACTTGCTCATGTAATTAGTTGTTGTCTGTATGTGAAGTGTAAGCCTTATTTATTTTTGTATCATTAATAACTAAATTGAATCAATTTTTCCTCTATTTTGTTAGTCTGAATGGATGTGAATATTGTGTGTTTTTAAAAGAAGAAAAAAAATAGGATAACGTACAGTAATGTCAACATTGGAAGAAAATTGTGGCTCGCAAAAATCCTTGTTAATCCTTGCAATGTGTTCATGATTGTTATACAATTGTACATGTTTATACTGTTATGTTTTTAGAACTTTCCATAATGTTTGGTACACAGCTGAGTAATGGCTAAATTAGATATCACTGAGAAATTTTGTTTCATACAATATACGTACATAACTGTTAAATATGGCAGTAATGGCAATTAGCTTGTTGTTTTGAGGAAAAAAGTTGTACACCAGGCATGCATGAAATTGGCAATGTAAATGTTTTTACTCAATGTAATTTGTCCCCATTGCTTTTTGTTACCTAGTCACATGCAAAGTCATGCATTAAAGGTGATAACAATCATGCTTATTTGCCATTTTGATAGTGAGTTAATTTGAATATGATTACTTGCCTAACAGAAACCTCCTATTTTAGATGTATATACAAATATATTGATAAAGAAAATAACCTTAACTTGGCATCAATTTTTCAAAGGATGTTTCTTACTTCTATGAGCCATGCTTTATAGCACAAGTGGTAGCTTCAACGTGTTTTTGAAAACTTAAAGCTTAAAGTTTGGAGTTTTTGAATGTACATATCTAAAAGAATTGTCTTTGGACAGAAAAGTCATGTTGGGGTGAAGATTAATGGCGAAATTGAATTCCACTGTGGATGGTCTATCTTTGTGTGTGTTAGCCACTACAGATAGAGTGTAGTCTACTTTGGATGGTCTATCTTTGTGTGTGTTAGCCACTACAGATAGAGTGTAGTCCACTGTGGATGGTCTTTCTTTGTGTGTGTTAGCCACTACAGATAGAGTGTTTTCCACTGTGGATGGTCTATCTTTGTGTGTGTTAGCCACTACAGATAGAGTGTGGTCCACTGTGGATGGACCCTCCTTGTGTGTGTTAGCCACTACAGATAGAGTGTCTTCCACTGTGGATGGACTTTCCATGTATGTGTTAGCCACTACAGATAGAGTGTAGTCCACTGTGGATGGACCGTCCTTGTGTGTGTTTGCCACTACAGATAGAGTGTAGTCCACTTTGGATGGTCTATCTTTGTGTGTGTTAGCCACTACAGATAGAGTGTTGTCCACTGTGGATGGACCATCCATGTGTGTGTTAGCCACTACAGATAGAGTGTTGTCCACTGTGGATGGACTGTCCTTGTGTGTGTTAGCCAGTACAGTTAGAGCGCAGTCATTTACCATGTAGTCAGCCATTTATTGTCTGTAATAACAGTGAAACAGTTGTACCTTGTTAACTCCTGTTAACCTCCTTAACTCTAGTTTAACCTTGTTAACTCCAGTTAACCTCGTTAACTCCAGTTTAACCTCGTTAACTCCAGTTTAACCTCGTTAACTCCAGCTGTGTACTCCATTGAATTAAATGACTCAAAGACACTATTTGATGAGAATGTGTTATGTTGACCAACCAATCTATATATTTAAGTAAAACAATTCACTGAAATTCTTGGTATTGTTTTTAAGTTAGACCTTTCTCTCATCGAAGGAGACTTTCTGTATGTGTAACTTATTGTTGTGTTTTATTTTGTATAATTTATTGGGCAGTTTATATGAGTTACCTCCCCTGATAATGGGACTAATTCACATACCATGTGATACCTGATAACGTTTGTGCTGGACTATTCTTTTTATTGGTGATGAAATAACTTTTAAAGATGATACCCTGCAATAATGCCATATCAGTGGGAAGATTTCAAAGCGTTACATTGATACTAGACCCTGCAATAATGCCATATCAGTGGGAAGATTTCAAAGCGTTACATTGATACTAGTCCCGTACAAATGTTATCGGGTACCACGGGACAAACGTTATTGGGTACCACGGGACAAACGTTAACGGGTATCATGTGGTACACAAATTAGTCCCAATGTTGTTCAGTTTAAATCACCCATCTGTTTTCTTTTCCTTTCATTTCTATTTTTTTACTTTAAAATTGTCAAAACAGATAAATCCATGATTTCTGCTCGATAATATTTATTGTCCAATTTCAACCTAATTTGGTATATTGGTTTGTATTAATGAGATCTTGGAGTGGTTTGATACGGTTCAAAATCCATCAATATTTGCAAGAGTTAAGGGAATTGATAACTTTACCTAATTATTAACAATATTTTCAACGGTAAATGATGCTGTGCAGGCGACACATCCACTTCCGTTGAATTCTTGTTTTTCTTTTAGTTTTCTTTAAATCTGTAAATATCTATGTACATGGAGATGATCAATAACCGTCTTACAACTGCTGATGTCTGTCTCAGTTACCTGTGTGATGGTGTCCACACACAGGGATCTATCTCTCTACAGTAACTATATTATTGGGATATTTAGGTTGTATTCGTTATTGGGGGCTGGGTTATCATATTTTCGTTTTGTGGATTTTGTGGTGAGAACTGGGATTGATATTCCTGATCTACATCATCTATATCAAACTACTTTTTAAATCAAGTTTTTATAACTTTGTGGATATAATTCATGGATTTCAACTTTCTGTCAGTAAGTGTGTAAAGGTGATTATTAATTATATGAGGGGGAGCTATCTATAGTAAGTGGTTAATAGGACATTTGTCTGTGATTATTAGTGAGTGTAATACAATAGGTGATAGAACTGTTCCTATTGAGCACTCTGGTTCAGTCACCGGACACATTCACAGCCTCCTTCAACATTATGATATCAACAGCATTTCTTTCATCGTACATCATAATGTTTTTCCAACCTTAGTGTTCCATGAACCAAAACTTAGATATCTGGTAATAGTGACGTAATTTATAAATCTTTATCATTTTTTTCTCAACTATATGCTATTGATCTGAAATGTACAAGGCATATAACAATTTTTATATATTTTAGAAGGTGATTTTGCGTAATTTTTCAAAATTAGATGTACAAAAGTACTTGATATATGGTATCCTTTACATTTCATGGAGCTTTATCGGGAGTCTGATGAAGTAATTAACAAGTCATTGTTATGTGTTGTACCAGGGGCAATATTGTTTGTTCCTGTCTGTCTGTCAAAAGGTCAATTACAAAGGTCACTGTTATTAAAAATAGATTGTTGCAAAAAAAAATTAGTTTCCAGACGATATCTTGAGAACACATTAACAGGTTTTGATCAATGGTAGCATATGCAATAATACAGCATGGGGTTGAATTTTGGGTCAAAAGGTCAACTACAAAAGTCACTGTTACTAAAAATAGATTTTTACACAAATTTTAGTTTCTGGGTGATAACTTGAGAACACATCAACAGAAACTTGTCCAAATTTTATACAATGTTAACATTGGAGTTAACACAGCTTGAGATTTAATTTGGGGTCAAAAGGTCAACTACAATGTCACTGTTACTAAAATTAGATTGTTTCTCAATTTTTTTGTTTCCAGGCGATAACTTTGAAAAATTCTGTTGATGTGTTCTAAACTTCATACAATGAAGAAATAATAAATTGCCATAGATAAGACAGCAGAGGACGTGTGTTGCTTGCAGTACTTACTGTAAGCTTGTTGATAATGTGTTATGATAGCATGAAACATAAGTGTGAATGTTGATTCCATAGAAACGTGGATGTTTGTACATTTCCTATTCTCTTGATGTTTTTTATAGAGCTTAAAAAAGAGTTGATAAAAATTATAAAAACTATTAAAACGTTTTATTTTTTATTTTTCAATTTCAGATGTAAGATTTGTGTTTTAGCTTATTTAGTATACTGAAAATTGATATGCTACAATATTTGTCCAAATTAATGACCTTGATTTAGTTCTTTACCATATATTTAAGGTCACAGAAGCTCATCTGACTGAAATTAGATTTATAAATTCCAAGCAGAAACTTCATAACAAACATGCTGTGTGCTACAGTTATTAGCTCACCTGGTCCGAAGGACCGAGGTGAGCTTATGGGATACTGCAGCGTCCGGCGTCGGATTTCAACAAAATTTGACTGGTAGCATCCTTATGGGCTACTAACTGAAAATTGTACAAATGATGGGGCTGATCCCCCGGGGGCCTGAGGGGCGGGGCCAAAAGGGGTCAATTTGGCTATTTCCATATAAATGATTTCTTCTCTGAAACCAAGCATGGGATAGCACCCATAATGCAATGGTAGCATCCTTATAGGGTGGGGATTCAAAATTGTACAAATGATGGGGCTGACCCCCCGGAGGCCTGAGGGGCGGGGTCAAATGGGGTCAATTTGGCTATTTCCATAAAAACGACTTCTTCTCTGAAACTAAGCAAGAGATAGCACTCATAATGCAATGGTAGTATCGTTATAGGGTGGGGATTCAAATTGTACAAATGATGGGGTTGACCCCCGGGGGGCCTGAGGGGGGGTGCAAAAGGGGCCAATTTGGCTATTTCCATATAAACGACTTCTTCTCTGAAACTAAGCATGGGATAGCACCCATAATGCAATGGTAGTATCGTTATAGGGTGGGGATTCAAAATTGTACAAATGATGGGGTTGACCTGAGGGGGGGGGGTGCAAAAGGGGCCAATTTGGCTATTTCCGTATAAACGACTTCTTCTCTGAAACTAAGCATGGGATAGCACTCATAATGCAATGGTAGTATCGTTATAGGGTGGGGATTCAAAATTGTACAAATGATGGGGTTGACCCCCGGGGGGCCTTAGGGGGGGGTGCAAAAGGGGCCAATTTGGCTATTTCCATATAAATGACTTCTTCTCTGAAACTAAGCATGGGATAGCACCCATAATGCAATGGTAGCATCCTAATAGGGTGGGGATTCCAAATTGTGCAAATGATAGGGCTGACCCCCCCCCCCCCCGGGGGGGGCTTGAGGGGCGGGGTCAAAAGTGGTCAAT
The DNA here is from genome assembly GCA_004382745.1 of Argopecten irradians irradians. NCBI lineage: Eukaryota > Metazoa > Mollusca > Bivalvia > Pectinida > Pectinidae > Argopecten > Argopecten irradians. The sequence continues at coordinate 103,016 of SAYR01059171.1, forward strand.
TTGGCTTTTTCCATATAAATGACTTCTTCTCTGCAACTAAGCGTGGTATAGCACCCATAATGCAATGGTAGCATCCTTATAGGGTGGGGATTCCATATTGTGCAAATGATAGGGCTGACCCCCGGGGGCCTGAGGGGCGGTGTCAAAAGTTGTCAATTTCCATATAAATGACTTTTTCTGTGCAACTTAACATGGAATTACGCTCATAATGCAATGGTTACATCCTTATAGGGGTTGGATTCAAAATTTTGCAAATGGTGGGGCTGACCCCCCGGGGGCCTGAAGGGTGGGGTCAAAAGGGGTTGATTTAGCTATTTCCATATAAACGACTTCTTCTCTGCAACTAAGAATGGAAGAGCACTTATGATGCAATGGTAGCATCCTTATAGGGTTGGGATTTGAAATTGTACAAATGATAGGGCTGACCCGTGGGGCCTTAGACGGCAATAGATGCAAGGTCAAAAAGGTCATTTAGGCTACTACTTTCATATAAATTACTTTGTCTCTGAACCTATATATTGGATAGCATATTTGTATGATTCAATAGCATCATTGTATGGTTGTGATTCAAAATTAAACTTTGGGAGTCAATTTTGCTTATTTTTCTAATTGTCAGAGTCTTGTGATAATTACTAACAAAAAACCAGGGGAGCGATACAGGCCCTCTGGGCCTCTTGTTCCATTACCTCATCCTGCAATCATACAGGCTCATTACCATTATCTAATGATAACAAATGAAAGGCTTTAAAGGCTGTTCAAATGAGTGAACTTGAAATGTCTTCAGGGTAACAGCAGTCAGCGATTTCTTCTCAAGAACTAAAAGGCCAAGGGTATTCATCTTGGGCCTGCGGCATGCTTGGATGAATGGCTACCAAGTTTGTTCAAATGAATGACCTCACCTTCATTCAAGGTCTCAAGGATCAAATAGGCTATAACCTTTACTGAAAAAATACAACAACTGTTGGGGGTATCGCTGATGTAATAGCTGGCTCGCTTGGACAGTTAGTCACACAGCAGGTGCATGATGCTGTGAGGTACATGTACCCAGCGCCATAATTAATTGGGCCTTTCATTAGCTATCGCGGCGACTGAAAGGCAGGGCATATGTTACCTTGCTCTGCACTTTACTTTAGTCCGAACTAGTGTCTGGCTGACACAAATTCATTTCTCGGATAATACCCATATATAAATGAATTGTACTAACAACCATGATCAATTTCCAAATAACAAATCTGCCAATTATAATATTTCATCAACTATGTATCAACAAACTCAGAATAAACATTGTGAAACACCAGTATCATTTGGATTTTATCCAGAATAAATTTTCAAACTCAAGTTAAACAAGAGATCCCAGAGAGATCTTAACGCCGACCAAAAAATTATCTACGTTTGACAATGGAAAGAGGGATCTTTTCTCTGCTTTTCAAACTTTTACTACATATTACTACGTATGAAATTTGAAAAAAGATTTTTGAGTACTTTCTGAGATAATTAACAGTAACAAACTTAAACTAGAAATTGTCACCGGGACAATTTGACGGGCTTTTCACCTAAAAGCTACTCCGTTCAAGGTCATTCATAACACATTTGGTAGCGATTAGTTTCAATGTACCAAAAGTCCGATACCAGGTCTTAGGCCTTTCAGAACTTTACAATAAGTCATTTGAAGATTTAAGTATTGTTTGCCCGAGTGCCCTTTGATATAGGTCAAGGTCAATCACATTAACAAACTTGGTAGGCATTTATGTCAGCATGCTTCATGCTTAATATTAGGTCTCTAGGCCTTCTAGAAATTGAGAAGAAGATTTTTTCATGATTTTGTCGAAAAATTGCATTTTTGAACTTTGTCCCTTATTTCCAACCGGAAGTTGACATTTTACAGAAAAGTTGTAGCTAAATGAATTGTTTCATTTTTTAATCTACATAACATATCCAAAAATGAAAAAAATTGGCTTTGTGGTTAACGAGCTACGGCTGTCTCAATGAGCTGAATTTTCACAGGATTATTTTCACAACTCTACAATCACACGCACTCTGTGACCTTGGATGAAGGTCAAGCTCGTTTATTTTTTCAAACCCGATAGTCAACTACCTAAGCTTACTTCATGCAAATCATGAAGCCTCTATACTATGTAGAACTTGACAAGAAGATTTTTTCGTGATTTTCACCGAAAAGGGCGATTTTGCACTATGAGTCAATAAACAACCGGAAGTTGACATTTTAGAGAAAAATGTACCATTACAAAGTTTCTCAGTATGCTATTCTACATCACATATTAAAAAAATGAAATTGGCTCAGTGGTTAACGAGTTATGGCTGTCGAGGTTAAACCGGAAGTGACGTCATTGCGGCCATATTTGAATTTGAATCAACACCATATTAACAAAAATTGGTCACGGTGATAAGTGGAAGATCTTGTGTGAGTTTGGGCTTGATCGGACTGGTGGAATCAGAGAAGATGTTTAAAATATAATTGTCGAAATTTGCAAAAAAATCTTAGTTAAATATTAATTACGTCATAAAAAATTAATTAGTGGACCAATTTTATTTTTGAAGACATCCAAACCTTGAGAATGACATACTGAATCGATGTATTAAAAAAAGCTGGGGGGAAAATGAATAATCAAAAAAAATCTAAAAATAGTCACTTTTCGTAAACTTTGACCTCATAGCGAGCTTTTTAACAAGACATATTTTGTGGAAACATGTATTGGGTTAAAGATAGATATGTCCATTCCCTATAATAAAATACCTTCAGATTTGAAATAGCTTTCATACTTTTTGAGTTATAGCAGTTTTTGAGGTTTTAGGTTTTACGTCATGGCGGCCATTTTGGAATTTTTTAAAATGCTGAAATCTTTTTTATCCTATGTCTTACCGTTTGACCGATAGAGCGTTCACAAAACTGGAAGAATAATAATAAGAAGAATAATAAGAATAAGAAACTTAACGAAAACAATAGGTCTTTTCACAAATAGTGAAAAGCCCTAATTATCAAAATCAAAGATGACTACCTCTCAGCCATCTTGTTGACCGATCCGTTCGAAAATGCAATAAGCACACCTAACGTCCTAGGGGAACCTGCACATGAAATTTGAGACAGATCCTTTCTGAGAAATAGCAGTGACAAGCTTCAGTTATCAAAATCCAAGATGGTGACCTGTTGACCATCTTGTTGACTAATCAGTTCAATATGCTCAACTAGGGCCCTAGGGAAACCTGTATATTTAATTTGAGACAGATTGCTTCAATACTTTTTGAGAAATAGCGGTAACAAACTCTAACCATCAAATTAAAGATGGCTGCCTGGCGGTCATCTTGTTTACCGATCAGTCCCAAAATGCAATTGGCACAACAAGGGTCCTTAGGGAACTTAAATATGAAATTTGAGAGATTCCTTCTGCACTTTCTGAGAAATAGTGGTAACAAACTTCAATTGTCAAGATCCAAGATGGCAGCCTGTTGGCCATCTTGATCACCGATCAGTCCCAAAATGTTATATGCACAACTAGGGCCCTAGGGGAACCTTTGTATGAAATTTGAGACAGATCCCTTCAGTACTTTCTGAGAAATAGCGTTAACAATATCTAACTAGCAAATCCAAGATGGCTGCCTGATTGCCATCTTGTTGACCGATCGGTCCCAAAATACAATATGCACAACTAGTGCTCTAGGGGAACCTACATGTGAAATTTGAGAGAGAGATCTTTTGGACTTTTCAGAGAAATAGCGGTAACAAACTTTAACTATTAAAATCCAAGATGGCTGCCTTGCGGCCATCTTGTTGACTGATCGGTCCCAAAATGCAACATGCACAACTAGGGCCGGAGGGGAACCTACATGTGAAATTCGAGAAAGATCCCTTCTGGACTTTTCAGAGAAATAGGCCTAGCGGTAACAAGAAGTTTTAAAGGACGGACAGACAGACCACGGACGAAAAGTGATTTGAATCTGTGAAATCATCTTTCGTAGTAAAAAAGTTGTGTGCAAACAAGTTAGGTTATTCCAAATATGGTAATGAGAATCTTCATGGCTAAGTGAACCGTGTCGGAGATGTGAGTCGAAATGTGCTTACAAACATGATTTAGACATGAAGGTGGGTAAAAGGATAATCAGTTTGTTTAAGAAATGTTAGATACATGACTCACGTGAATTATATCATTTTCACCGCTGGATGTTTTGCAACACTACGGTCAAAGGTACGGAATCGTAGCTCTGACGACGACCATCTGTCAGAAACACAGGGACCTGGCACGAAAATTTTTAACCAATAGTATACATATATATTATAGTATCAAGGGTATGAACTCGGCGGTCGAGAAAAACGGACCTATTTTTTTAGACCGTGATTATTTTAATAAATGGGTAATGGGTTCTATACAGCATTGACGGATATCTTACCTTAAAGAGAAATAATTTATCTTTCCAGTGAGTGCTTGATGAACAAAATTGGCTAAGTATTGACGAAGTTATGACTTGATGAATCGGGAAATTTACGAAAAATATGCTAGGTAGACATTTCCCTGTCCGGTCGAAATGTCGTCTCGGCTCTAATGCGTACCTCAAAAACCAAGCCAAAATCACAAAATCTACGCTTGTGGTGGTAAACAGTACCCAGAACTGTGTTCATCCACAATCTCCTTTGGAGTTGTCATGACCCGTACTTTGTAGAAACTTTTTGAGAGTTTTTGATGCACATCAGATTCAGAATGATAGTAGGATGTCCATCAGATTCAGAGTTGTGTAATGTCCATCATCATGAGATTGGGAGTGGTGTGATGTCCACCAGATTCAGAGCGGTGTGATGTCCACCAGATTCAGAGTGTTGGGATGTCCATCAGATTTAGAGTGGTGTGATGTCCACCAGATTAGTGGAATGCCAGAATCAGATTGAGGATTGTGTTATGCCACCTATTATCAGTTTCAAACTGGTTGGATGTCGCCTTTATCAGATTCGGAATTTAAATTTAGCCACTTTGACCCCTTTTGACCCCTAGAGGTCAGCCAGGGCCAATTTGGATAAGATGTTAAAACACTATCTCAGACTAATATTTCTAATAATTATAATATTTAAAATAATTTATAATAATCTGTAAGTTTGGCTGATTTTTTTCAATAAAAATTGAGCAAATAATGCTCTTCAATGTATTTTTTTCTATAGATGAGGCCCATGGGCTTAACAGTAATCTACCTATCGGCACAATGCAACACTCAAACAATATAGTAGTAGCAAACAATTATGCGAATACATAAGATCTCATTTAATAGAAGTTCAGGTTTTGATATATTGGATGAATTAGGCTATTTGAATGAAGTTCAATTGATACCAACCATGCTACAAGTCCAATATCCAATCTCAAGGTCTCTCAAGGTTATTTACAAGAAGATTTTAGCCTATTGGCCCCTGTGACCTTGAATGAAGGTCAAAGTCATTCATTTGAACAAACTTCGTAGCCCCTCAACCCAGCATATCACCGGCCCAATATAAGGTCTTTAGGCCTCTTAGTTATTCACAAGAAAACTTTTTAAAATGTTAACCTTTTTAACCCCAGTTACCTTGAATGAAGGTCAGGGTCATTGATTTGTACAAAGTTGGTAGCCCTTCAACCCAGCATGCCGCAGGTCCAATATGAGTACCCTTGATCTTCCGATTCTTGAAAAAAGTAATTTATTGATGAAATACAACAAGTGTTGGTACCGGCTGTGATCTATCAACTGATGTCGCAGCTCAGTAGCCACAGTGAAAGGTGAGCGGCCCGATACAGCAATTAGACATTTCAAGTAGGTAATCTTGGCTATGATTGGTTGGGATAACTCTGTGGGCGTGGCTGTGATACGCAGAACAATCTTTCACGAAAGATTAAATTCAGAAAATAGCAACAACATACAACACTGCCACATCTTTTTAATCGGTAGTATCAAACATATCTATATAAGTCTCAGTTACAAGTCTTTTCCACAGTCACACAAATCCACATTTCTCCCAACAGATTAAGAAGAAATGAGTCTTTGATATGTAACGTTGTAACTGTGTTATCCAATAAAGTCGTACAGTAGCCGTATTTTTTTCTGTAACCCATGTCTCATGAAATATATATTCCGCTAAATCTAGAGACTGATAGCTGGCTGCAACAACGTAGCTCTGAACGACGGACGGAGGATTTCTGACCACAGGGACCTGGCACGATTTTTTTAAACTAACAGTATACATATATATATATATATATATATATATATATTATAGTATCAAGGGTATGAACTCGGCGGCCCAGAAAAACGGACGTATTTTTTTTAAAAACCATGATATTTTTAATAAATGGATTCTATACAACATTGACGGATATCTTACCTTAAAAAGAAATAATTCATCTTTCCATTAAGTGCTTGATGAACCAAATTGGCCAAGTATTGACGAAGTTATGGCTTGATGAATCGGGAAATTTACGAAAAATATGCTAGGTAGACATTTCCCTGTCCGGTCGAAATGTCGTCTCGGCTCTAATGGGTACCTCAAAAACCAAGCCAAAATCACAAAATCTACGCTTGTGGTGGTAAACAGTACCCATAACTGTGTTCATTCACAATCTCCTTTGGAGGTGTCATGACCCGTACTTTGTAGAAACTCCATTTAAACATCGTGTAGCTCACAAACTTTAACCGTCACCGCCATGTTCATTTGTTCTTCGGAACGCTTCTCGAGTTTACACACAAGCACAACATAACATAATTTGCATAATGTAGTCACGATATTTAAAGTCGAGAAGCGTTCCGAGAGAAAAATGAACATGGCGGTGACGGTTAAAGGTGAATCTATGAATCTGATGGACAACCCACAACTCTAGATCTTGTGGACACCACATTACCGCTCTGAATCTGGTGGACATCCCACAACTTTGAATCTGGTGGACATGGCACCATTCTGAATCTGATGGACATCTCATCTCTCTGAAACTGGAGGACATCCGACGACCCAGAATCTGGTGGACATCACACCACGCAGAATTTGGCGTGCATCCCACCACTCTGAATCTCATGATAATGGATATCTCACCACTCTGAATCTGGTCGACATCCCACCACTCTTAACCTGGTGGACAGCCAACAGCTCTGAATCTGATGGAAATCCCACCATTCTGAATCTGGTGGACATTCCACCTCTCTGAAGTCTGATGGAAACCCCATCATCCTGAATCTGGTGTGCATCTCATCACTGATACTGAATCTGATGGACATCCCACCATTCTGAATATGGTAGACATCCTACCACTCTTAATCTGGTGAGAATCCCACCACTCTGAATCTCATGATAATGGACATCTCACCACTCTGTATCTGGTCGACATCCCACCACTCTGAATCTCATGATAGTGGACATCTCATCACTCTGTATCTGGTCGACATCCTACCACTCTGAATCTCATGATAATTGATATCTCACCACTCTGAATCTGGTCGACATCCCACCACTCTTAACCTGGTGGACAGCAACAGCTCTGAATCTGATGGAAATCCCACCATTCTGAATCCGGTGGACATTCCACCTCTCTGAAGTCTGATGGAAACCCCATCATCCTGAATCTGGTGTGCATCTCATCACTGATACTGAATCTGATGGACATCCCACCATTCTGAATATGGTAGACATCCTACCACTCTTAATCTGGTGAGAATCCCACCACTCTGAATCTCATGATAATGGACATCTCACCACTCTGAATCTGGTAGACATCCCACCACTCTTAACCTGGTGGACAGCCAACAGCTCTGAATCTGATGGAAATCCCACCATTCTGAATATGGTAGACATCCTACCACTATTAATCTGGTGAGAATCACACCACTCTGAATATGGTGAGCATTCCACCACTCTGAATCTGGTGGACATCACACCACTCTGATTCTGTTGGGCATCCAACCACTCTTAATATTATCACATCACATCACTATTCTTAAGTACATGTCGCTCGTGTATCAGACAGAAAAAATAATCTTTCTTAGTTTTGGATATCCAAATAATATAACGTAAATACAAACTGATTAAAATACAGATCACCATTTATACACTACGTTATGAAATGAATGGTGATCTGTATTTTAATCAGATTGATGTAAATAGCTCTTGGTGAAGATGAAGTAATATTTATTCTAAAGAGATCGTTTCGGAGATAGTGCTATTTTGATCATCCTCGATATTCCAGGGGTTCCGATCACTTACGATCTCTACACCCTTGGACTATCTCACAGTGAAATTGAAGGCAGCACAGCGGAAAACATTTGACCAATCACAGGCTAGCAAAGATTTCCTTTGAAGACTACAGAGAGAGCGACACTTAACACCAAAGCCACACAGTCAACCACAATGTACTGTTATACGGCTCTTTTGATGTACATCAAATGACTAAATTACCTGTTCTATTCTGTTGCCTCCAGTTTTACTATGAGATAGTCCAAGTGTGTAAAGATCGTAAGTGATTGGAACCCCTGGAGTATCGAGGATGTATTTTGATTTACATGTACTCAAATTAAGACTTAAAAACATTCCCTGTGAAATAGTGAAAGGTTAAAATATGTATTGATCAGTAGGTCTATGTTTAATTAATATTAGATATCGAAGTCATTTATTACGGACCATACAATGTACTCGATACTCTATGGATTTTGTGTGTGTGTGTTCGTTGAATAGGCATGTTTAGTGTCGAACCAATTTTTTAGTCTTTTCTTTTCGTTTGTATATTTGTACATATTTCATTATTTTTTTCTCGTCTTACCTGTTATAATATGATTACTTTGCACTTATTATACGTTGCTCATATTATTGATTTACGATTACAGTAGTCGTTTCTAGACGGAAAACTTTGAATTGAATCTGTCGTTCATGACTGAACAAGAGTATTTCTTGAAAAACACATCACAAAAATGTTTCTAACGGTAATTCCAGCTGACATTGAGTGATGCTATACAATATAAGTAGCCTATAGCTAACCCTCACGTGCCGGTTAATACATGGATTCTAGATTTAGACATTATTTATCATCCACTGTGTACCTCTATGCAATACAAGAGTTCTGGTGATCTCGATCATTCAAGTTCCCGGATAATGACGTCAGTTCTGCCAAATCCGCCATATTTCCTGTAAATTTACATTTTTGCAGCAAGAGTAGCTCAGTTGCCACAAGGTGGAGAGGATAAACTGTTCGTTTAAGCTAAAGGCCTGTATTCTATAAACAAACACAATGTAAGTATGCACCGATCAGTATGTTATCACTAAATTGGCCGATTGCTGGGAATTAATTTATGTCTGGAACCAGTGTTTATCGATTTCCAGATTTCTTGACATTTCATTTGATTTGTCCGAAATGACAGCTCGGTGTATCTATGCTAATAACAATTTAGTCAGTTTGATAAAGAACAACATAATAATATTGTGCATTACCATTTAGTATATCTCTCAGTTGATATATGTAGCCCCGCACTTGCTACAGAACACGGACTAAAAATTTTGACAGTGGTGTGTGAAAGTCGGGTGATAAAAAATGCACACACGATTAAACGCTCTTTGCACAGTTCACATGTTTTCTTAGGGTGCACCCCACAATGTTTCTGATCTGGAATATTGAGTTCAGTCCTCGGTATAATTAAACTACGCAGAATAGGTGAACTGATTTTATTCCCAACCCTGCATCTAATCCACCCACGCAAAATTATAAATACTGATGCCGTGTTCATGTTATAGTCTAGTAGTATTGTAATTATTTATATGTTTTTGGGATTGAATTAAACTAGGTTATTCAAGTTGCAAAACACACCTTGAATGTTGTTGAAATTAGTATACCTGCTTTTCTATGGCTAAATGCATGCTGATAGGCCTACTAAAATTATGACTTTTTTTCTATTAATTGCAAGGAATACTCATAGCAACCTGCCTGATGTAAAGGATATGATACAAATTATACAATTACATAAGTACCTGCAGGCTTATTGGCTGCATGGTCAGTGCAGCCCAATCATAATTTGATATTTAAATATTCGAATAAGAATTTAGGTATTATTGCAATAATTAAAAATAAAGCTATTTTTTATTCACTTTATATTTTTATGCATTGATTAGAATAAGACCCATACTTCACTCATTAGGGGTGTAACAATACATCGGACTATCGATATATTGCGATTGTATGCCTCTCAACTCGATCAATCGTTGGCAATTTCAAAAAGTCAATTACAATCGCCGATAGTACGCCAAACTATCGATAGTTTCAATAGTCAGATATTTTTCTGTAATTTGGACTAAAATCATGTACTCAGAGAGGGTTCATACAGTAACAGACTAACAGTCATGATAAAATGTCACTTTTTCATTCTTTTCAATCCAAACGCAAACACCGACAATGTTCTCAATCACGATCTTCATTGCGTTTGAGTTGGTAGTGATGCTAGCAGGTAAAGTGAAGTAACTCTAAATCAATACAGAGGATTCCGCTTATTTGCATAGGTCATTTTCCAGAAGAAAATATGCAAATAACCGGAGTATTCGAATAGGCGGAGATGACATTTTGCACCTCCGTTTGACCCCACACATATGTATGTGAATAGGCAAATAGATATTGTTTCATTTACTTGATAAATACGTAAATTATTTACACTTAAAACGAACCACAAGTAATTATTTTCGATGTTGTAAATCGATTTTAATTGTTTAATATCAAAAAATATTCCAATATTAGATTCTTGTTTACGTTAGATCGACACATGAATATTTGAGAAACAGCTAAACGATCGATATCAAATGCAATTAGATTCTACTAAACAGGATTGGATTTGTGTCTACAATTCTGAACCTAAATAATAAACAAATTTACGTACATTTGCCTGGCAAAATGAACTTACGATCGTGATTAAACTTCAAAGTGCCGATCAACTAGTAGTGTTGCTTTTACACATGTGCATATGAATTCGAAAATGGCGGCAGGTGATGAAGCCATGCGTTCACTCGACCTAAATGTCTTTTGAGATTCTCCCTGTATTGTTGATCTATACGGCGAATAGCTTGATAACATTTCAGAAATTAATGCATATTCAAGTAGCAATGAAACAATTAACGTAGCAAGTATCTTTTGTATCCTAAGCTTACATACTGTACGAAACTTGCGGTAGTCATTGCACGCCGACTTTGCATGCTTTTATGTCTCGTTCAACGAGACGCTTGATACGCACATGTCTGTCGTAGTCAACAAGACTCTGGTTGAACGAGACTACTCATGAATGGCGATTGTTGTAAGGAAGCATGGTTTCTCCAACCGATCGCGAACTAAGGTACGTTACGTTAATAAATAAACATATTTGAAAGTGCAAATGCTTTAATTAGATGTTTGAGTCAGTGAATATACTAAAGTTATGATCAACCGCTGCTGATGTAAATCGTAACTGCGTCGAATACCTTTGCAGATTCATGCATAAAATAACAAGCCATACTATAACGTTAATCTGTTACCAGGATGATTTCTAGTAAAAGCGAAGTATCTTGAAACATATATCGGCGAATTTCGCTAAAAATATATTGCAAAATTGAAAAATATTCGATTTTATTTTTAGAATTTCCCAAATATTTTATTCAAATAACCGGAGGTCATGTAAAATTCTATGCAAATACATGGAGTTGAATAACAAAGATAAAGAAGGAAAAAATCGGGACCGCAGAATTTTATGCAAATAACCGAAATATTCGAATATCCGTTATTCGATTATGTGGAGTCCTCTGTACTGCACTAGATGTACGCATGGCAGCCAATTCATCGACCGGATTGTAATCGAATTAAGAGAGCAATACTATCACAATACTATTGCAATTGTATTCTGCAATAGTTAAAGTGAATAGTCGGGCAAGGATGGCAATTTAAAGTATAGGAATCCTAAAACGTTCTCCTGGCTGACTATGTCCGTGGTTACATTTCCACGCAGCCTCGCTTTCAATGCTTTCAACTTTCCTTTACTTTAATGGTCAGAAGTGGGAAACGTAAGCAGAACTTGGCCATCGTATTAATATGTTAGAACTTTTGGAAGGCCAATGAATGCATTTAGACTGGTTTTCTTTGCCCGACTACTCACTTTAAACTATCTCAATGGTGTTACCCTCAATAGCAATAGTATTGCAATAGTTAAAACTGTTGGCAATAGTCACCCCTATCACTCATTTTATATTAATGAAATTTGGGAAGATACACACAGTGCTCCAGATAAGTTTTTTTCAAGAGGTGTGGGTAATTGTACTATTTAAGGTGAGGGGTACAACTCGTCTGTGCGAACCCAAATCTTAGCACAGATATTTAGATAAAAGTTAAGTGGTTATGTTTAATTAGAGTAATCAATGATATTAACTAGCAATACATTGTTTTTAGGTCATCTGACCCGAAGGGTCAGGATGACCTATAGTCATCATGTTTCGTCCGTCGTCGTCCGCCGTCCGCCGTCCGCCGTGCGCCGTGCGCCGTGCGCCGTCCGCCGTGCGTTAACTTTTCACATTTTGAACTTCTTCTCAAGTTCTACCAGTGGGATTTGGCTGAAACTTGCATGAAATGTTCCTGACACGTTCCCGACAAAGTGTTGTTATTTTTCGGGTCGATCCGAAATCCAAGATGGCCGCCACAGCCGCCATCTTGAAAACACATTTTGAACTTCTTCTCAAGTTCTACCAGTGGGATTTGGCTGAAACTTGCATGAAATGTTCCTGACA
>SAYR01059171.1:116099-155028 GCA_004382745.1 Argopecten irradians irradians
TAGCCAAATCCCACTGCTAGAACTTGAGAAGAAGTTCAAAATGTGTTTTCAAGATGGCGGTTTGCTGGCCATGTTGGATTTCAGATCGACCCAAAATAACAACACTTTGCCGGGACCGTCAGGATCATTTCATGCAAGTTTCAGCCAAATCCCAGGTAGAACTTGAGAAGAAGTTCAAAATGTGTTTTCAAGATGGCGGCTGTGGCGGCCATCTTGGATTTCGGATTGACCCGAAAAAATTACAACACTTTGTCAGGACCATGTCAGGATCATTTCATGCAAGTTTCAGCCAAATCCAAAGGTAGAACTTGAGAAGATTCAAAATGTTGTTTCAAGATGGCGGCTGGTGCGGCCATCTTGGATTTCGGATCGACCCGAAAAAAACACACCACTTTGTCGGGACCATGTCAGGATCATTTCATGCAAGTTTCAGCCAAATCCCCGTAGAACTTGAGAAGAAGTTCAAAATGTGTTTTCAAGATACGGCTGTGGCGGCATCTTGGATTTCAGATCGACCCAAAAAATAACAACACTTTGTCGGAACCCGTTCAGGATCATTTCATGCAAGTTTAAGCCAAATCCCACTGGTAGAACTTGAGAAGAAGTTCAAAATGTGTTTTCAAGATGGCGGCTGTGGCGGCCATCTTGGATTTCGGATCGACCCGAAAATAACAACACTGTGTCGGACCATGTCAGGATCATTTTCATGCAAGATTTAGCCAAATCCCACTGGTAGAACTTGAGAAGAAGTTCAAAATGTGTTTCAAGATGCGTTGTGGCGCCATGTTGGATTTCAGATCGACCCGAAAAATAACAACACTTTGTCGGGACCGTGTCAGGATCATTTCATGCAAGTTTCAGCCAAATCCCACTGGTAGAACTTGAGAAGAAGTTCAAAATGTGTTTTCAAGATGACGGCTCTGGCGGCCATCTTGGATTTCGGATTGACCCGAAAAATAACAACACTTTGTGGACCGTGTCAGGATCATTTCATGACAGTTTCAGCCAAATCCCACCGTAGAACTTGAGAAGAAGTTCAAAATGTGTTTTCAAGATGCGCCTGTGGCGGCCATCTTGGATTGCAGATCGACCAAAAAATAACAACACTTTGTCGGACCGTGTCAGGATCATTTCATGCAAGTTTAAGCCAAACCCACTGGTAGAACTTGAGAAGAAGTTCAAAATGTGTTTTCAAGATCGTGCTGTGGCGGCCATCTTGGATTTCGGATCGACCCGAAAAATAACAACACTTTGTCGGGACCATGTCAGGATCATTTCATGCAAGTTTCAGCCAAATCCCACTGGTAGAACTTGAGAAAAGTTCAAAATGTGTTTTCAAGATGGCGGCTGTGGCGGCCATCTTGGATTTCGGATCGACCCGAAAAATAAAACAACACTTTGTCGGGACCATGTCAGGATCATTTCATGCAAGTTTCAGCCAAATCCCACTGGTAAGAACTTGAGAAGAAGTTCAAAATGTGTTTTCAAGATGGCGGCTGTGGCGGCCATGTTGGATTTCAGATCGACCCGAAAAATAAACAACCTTTGTCGGACCGTATGGCCGCCACAACCGCCATCTTGAAAACACATTTTGAACTTCTTCTCAAGTTCTACCGGTGGGATTTGGCTGAAACTTACATGAAATGATCCTGACATGGTCCCGACAAAGTATTGTTACATCTCTGGTTGATCCCAAATCGAAGATGACTACCATGACACTATATCTAAGTAATTTCCTATATGTTAAGGCCCTTGGGCCTCTTGTTTGAAATAAAATTTGTTGTAAGAAATTGAAAATTATCCTGACATGATCCTGACAAAGTGACACTATATATAATTAATTTTACTATTGTCAAGGTAGTCAGATGACCGTTAAGGCCCTTTGGGCCTCTTGTTTAGATCACAAAACGATGTGGGTAAAGTACAATTTACAGTTGATAGTCCCACCATCCAGTAATTATGACATCATCATTTGACACGAGTTTCGTTACGTCATAAACACCGGAAGGTGGGACTAACAGACATTGTGAAAATTTAAAAAAATGGCCAGACAATCAGACCAGCAAGGACTGTAAGTAAGCCTGACTGAACAAGATTTTGCCAACTGAACATTAATGTTGAATTTTTGACGTAAACATAGCTTCCTGCTATTAGTATCCAGGCAGCTGTTTTCATGATTATCTTATGCAGTTTACGTTTTTGCCAGGTTCAGCACCTGTGTAATACTTCAGAGACACCCTTTCTACTGACTTCTTGTACTCAATAATTGCCAGAAGGTCAGTCCAATCCGGATTTTAAAATATGTGGTGTATTATTAAGTTAATTTTTGTCAGACATGTCCATCGGATCTGCAGATTTGTTGATGTCTGACTAATTGAAGGTTAATTGTACTTTACCCACGTCGTTTTGGGATCTCGAAACCTCCGTATTGTACAAATACCTGAACAAGAGCACAAATGCAGTGTTCCCGATCACGCAGAAACGTGCGTGAATCAGGTACAGTTTGTGTTATTGCATGCATAAATTTGACAACCTGTACGTGCATGCACGCTTAAACATTTTCCATTATTTGGTGATAATAATTTCTATTATCTCTTATTTTGATTGAAGAAATAGTAAGTGTGTCAAAACGTGTTTTGCGATACCGAAAGTATTCCTTTCAGTAAACATTAAGTGCAGCGCACCAAGCGGCAGATATGTTAACTACTTATCTGCTTTGTCCTATGATAAAATCCGAGACGATACCCATGACCATCGGTAGCGTCGGGACTGATCGTTACATTGCTCAAAGAGCATGTGTTACGGGAAGCAATTTACAATGCAGAAATTAATCCATCTTCGATATTCCAGGGGTTCCGATCACTTACGATCTCTACACCCCTGGACTATCTCATAGTGAAATTGAAGGCAGCTCAGCAGAAAACATTTGACCAATCACAGGCCAGCAAAGATTTCCTTTGAAGACTACAGAGAGAGCGACGCCTGACATCAAAGCCACACAGTCAACAACAATGTACCGTTATACGGCTCTTTTGATGTACATCAAAATGACTATATTACCTGTTCTGTTGCCTCCAGATTTACTATGAGATAGTCCAGGGGTGTAGAGGTCGTAATTGATCGGAAACCCTGGAGTATCGAGGATGATTTTAATCGTGCGATAACAACTAGAGATGTGTATGTCCAGCACTATCATAGAATATGAAAACGAACTTCAAATCCAGATGGTTCTGTGAGCAAGTAAATTGTTTGTGATACCAATAATTACAGAAATCGGCTATAAGACAGCGATACATTTTACATGGCTTTTAGGATCGGCACATTCAAGGATTGGGAGTGTGAAAAATCTGTAGATCTATATAACAATATTTTAAAAATTGCTTTTCAAAATGAATTTGCAAATTGATTGCAATGTAAGATGGACTTTATGCATTGAAAACAAGATTTTTAAGTGAAGAAATTGACAAACATAGCAGACATGTACTGTACGCCTGTTTATATTTTAATTCTCATTGAATATCTTGCAAACAAAATTTAAGAAGCAGCAATGTTGTTTAAAATAAATCAAACAAAGAGATATACATGTATATCTAAAACTGGTTTTTAATTGTGTGTTTTTTTTCCTTTGGTGTAGTATACGTTACACTTTGTCTTTATTTTCTATCAAAGAATACACATGGTAAAGATATACAAATATATAGTGTACCCCTAAATATGGCACTGTACCCTTTATTTTGCGAGGTATGGGGGTACAAAACCCCAATTTGAAAAAATGACCGGGAACAGTTCAACACTGAAATGGTGCAATCCCTTGGAAAATATGACTCGGATTCATTTGATTTTACTAAATTCTACTGATTTATTTTCTGGATGTAAGCACACTAATTTGGTAGAGTAATACAAATTTGTAGGTGTAATTTGTATGTACGTTCATATAATTTTTAGGGGTAATCAATGTTTCAGATTGATTTCAATGTTTCAGATTGATTTCAAAATCTTAAGGACATTTTGCAGTTTTTACACAATTTTGTTTGGACATTCTCCATTGGTATGATTAAGGATTTTCAAAAACTTTTGGAAGAGTACTACTGGCAAAATGGCCTAAATTTAGCCCAGATCTGAATCACTGGGTAATTGACGGATTTCCAATGGCTATTTGATCACTTGTGTACTCATCTTAACTGGAGCACTGGGATAGTGTACTAGTAGGTTATTATTGGTGAATCCCTGTTCCCTTCTTATCCAAACTATCTCATTCATCTAAAAATTAAAAAAAAAAAAGATACTAATAAAGGCTATTATGTTTTCATATTATAGACTGTTGTATGATTTTGCCAGGGTTCGATGGTCAAAGATTTTCATAAAAAATTAAAAAAAAACAAAAAAAAAAAAACAACTACAACAGTACTATAGTGTTCATTCATCAATTTAAAAAAAACCCCAAAAAACAACTACAACAGTACTATAGTGTTCATTCATCAATTTTTATAGTCATCATGTTTTGTCCGCTGCCATCCTACGTGCGCCCTTGCGTTATTTTTTCACATTTTGAACTTCTTCTCAAGTTCTACCAGTGCGATTTAGCTGAAACTTACATAAAATGATCCTGACATGGTCCCGACCAAGTGTTGTTATTTTTCGGGTTGATCCAAAATCCAAGATGGCCGCCATATTGAAAAGACATTTTGAACTTCTTCTCAAGTTCTACCAGTGCGATTTAGCTGAAACTTGCATGAAATGATCCTGACATGGTCCCGACAAAGTGTTGTTATTTTTCGAGTCGATCCGAAATCCAAGATGGCCACCACAGCTGCCATCTTGAAAACAGATTTTGAACTTCTTTTCAAATTCTACCGATGCGATTTGGCTGAAACTTGCATGAAATGATCCTGAAATGGTCCTGACAAAGTGTTGTTATTTTTCGGGTCAATCCAAAATCCAAGATGGTCGCCACAGCCGCCACCTTGAAAACACATTTTGAACTTCTTCTCAAGTTCTACCGTTGCGATTTGGCTGAACCTTGCATAAAATGATCCTGACATTGTCCCAACAAAGTATTGTTACATCTCCGGTTGATCCCAAATCGAAGATGGCTACCATGAAACTATATCTAGTTAATTTCCTATATGTTAAGGCCCTCGGGCCTCTTGTTTGGAAATAAAGTCTGTGGAAAGAAATTGAAAATGATCCTGACAAAGTGACATCATATATAATTAATTTTACTATTGCCAAGGTAGTCAGATGACCGTTAAGGCCTTTTGGGCCTCTTGTTAAAAAAAACTTGGATTGTCAACTATTTCAAATAGTAGTCACAAATTAAACCAGGCGGAAAGAGGAAAAGGGCCAGTGGTAGCTATAGAAATTAGAATGTCTTATACTTTAATTATATATAACCACTCAGCTCCGCCACTGCAGTTGTACCTTTACATTATTAACGATATTATTTATAACCTATTGTACATATACCTTTAGCTATATAGGACTGTAGTATTGTATATGTACATACATGGTGTTGATATATATCGGTAGATAAATGTTTAAAGCAATCTTTTGTTGAAGCAATCTGTACCAAGATGTGTTATTGATCTTAGAAAGACTCTGTAAACCGAGCTGTCAACCACGTGCACCTGGTGGTCTTATATACTTAGATGTCATACAGCTTCAGTGATAGCTCACAGTACAATTTTTACTTTTGAAAAAAAAAACAAAAACCGAAAAATGAAAATTTCAACATTTAGTGTACTTTCAGAAAAAAAGTGTGGTGCTTTTCATTTCCTTTGCTTACAAAGTTATGGGGACGGTGTTAACACAAACCAAACTTGATTATTCTGCAACTGTATGATTACAAATTTTCAGGAAAAGATTTAATAGATATACCTGTATATAAGCTGGAGGAACATCTTATAAAAAATCTTTGATTCACATATTGTGGAATGATGGTGTAGGATGGATGTATATATAGAACAGATATTACCAGTATTACAGTAACTAAATAAATATTTACTTCTGGATATTTTGGTACCACATAGTACACTGTTAATCAGTTTCAAAGTTAGAGTAAAACCAAGGAAAGTGCCAAGCGCAATTTTCAATGAAGTTAGGCACTGGTATATAAACATTATAAACTTATCAATAAACAATTATCTGTCATTTTGTAAGGTGATCATTTATAGTTCATTTGATAACAAAACTTCAATTTCATCTTGTGTTTTTATATTTTTTCCCTTTAGTTTAGTATCATAGGTCAAGGATCATTAATTTATTAGCTCACCTGGTCCGAAGGACCGAGGTGAGCTTATGGGATACCACAGCGTCTGGCGTCCGGCGTCCGTCAACAATCGACTTCTTCTCCATAACCGCTGGTCGGATTTCAACAAAATTTGACTGATAGCATCCTTATGGACTACTAACTGAAAATTGTACAAATGATGGGGCTGATCCCCCGGGGGGCCTGAGGGGCGGGGCCAAAAGGGGTCAATTTGGCTATTTCCATATAAACGACTTCTTCTCTGAAACCATGCATGGGATAGCACCCATAATGCAATGGTAGCATCCTTATAGGGTGGGGATTCCAAATTGTGCAAATGATAGGGCTGACCCACGGGGGCCTGAGGGGCAGGGTCAAAAGTTGTCAATTTCCATATAAATGACTTTTTCTCTGCAACTTAACATGGCATTATGCTCATAATGCAATGGTTACATCCTTAGAGGGTTCTGATTCAAAATTTTGCAAATGATGGGGCTGACCCCCCGGGGGCCTGAAGGGTGGGGTCAAAAGGGGTTAATTTAGCTATTTCCATATAAACGACTTCTTCTCTGCAACTAAGAATGGAAGAGCACTTATAATGCAATGGTAGCATCCTTATAGGGTGCGAGGTCAAAAAGGTCAATTAGGCTACTACTTTCATATAAATTACTTTGTCTCTGAACCTAGTTTTTAAAACCTACTTTATAAAACGAAATACGTTTACACGTACGATTTCATTGATTTTTTCGATGGGATTATTTCTTCCAAATCGATACGCAACGTCAATGTTTCTATTGTGACGTCACGATAACTTGGGGTTTCCGCGCCATTCTTGGATTTTTTTTCATCGTGGAATGAAAAAAATGAATTTGCCAATCAGAAAGCCAGAAACAAAGAAAAAATTAATTATTATAAAATAAAGAACATAATAAACTATATTATGTTACAAAGCATGGGTGTCAAACAAAGCTTATATACCATATGATCATATATCACACAGTATATAGACACAAAAATCAAACTGATCAGGAAGTTAGGAACATCTAGGATATAGATGTTGCAGTATTCATATCATTGGAGAAGGTGATATACATATGTATATCTAATTATATAATGTAGATTATTTATCTCATTTATTGAACAGTTAATATACATTATTTATTCAATTCAGTTATAACTGGCATTGTGCTTAATATATATATATACTATATTTGCTAATGTGAATGTATGTATTTGGCCCGGGGTTATAGAAGAAGTATCTGACAGATCTAGTGCTGACACATGTGTGGTACATGTATGTCTATAATGAGTGATGTAGTGTGTAAAGTGGTCATCTGTTACCTATATTGATCTTAATCTATCATTACCACATTTAACCTGCAGTTCTGACCAACCACATGATTGAACTCTAACACTAATGCTGGAACATGTACAGTTCATTATAAAATTAAAAAAAAGAGGAGTAAATGAAACAAGTTTGTTGACTACTGATACTAATTAAGGTCACAGGAATATCAATGAAGCATTTGGTTTTTTTATTTGGACGGTGTAGGAAAATGAGTGATAGCTGATAGGTTTCGCCCTTTGTCCAGTCGTCCATGGCCAGCATAAAATGATATCCATGCAGGTTCTATTTCCTTTACACAGTTCTACATAAAATATGTACAACTCTGACTTCTGTGCAAACCCAAAACTTAACACAGATATAGTTGTGGTATATTCTTGTCTATACCTAGGCAGGGGATATTCACAATCTTACGGTTTTAAATAATTACACACAGCCTAATTTAAATTTGTCAAATTGTCTTTTTGAACATTATTAGTATCATCTCAACAAATGTTTTATTCAATGAAAAAAAATACTCAAACAGTTATAAGCCTATGGTATATAGGTTCTCTCCTACTTGTTATGGTGAGGGTACTCACGCCCTATTGTTTTCCTTGTCGGGTGTGGAGTCTGTGTACATCCGCTATGCGCAGGTTCGTAAGTCACTGTCTTATACCGTTTAATAGATTTCGCCGTGATTTAGTGACACAAACCTTTTAAAAATAATATATATCTATCAGCAATGTTCTTCTGTAAATTAACAAGAGTGACATAATATATAACAGTGCTAAACACGTTCATTTTGTGTAAACTTCAAGCAGCTTATCATACAAACTCTTGCATTGGTCACGATATTCTAAGCATCTGATCGACTTTGGAAACCTCCAGAACAATACAATGTGAATCAGGTTTATGTAGTCAATAAAAGAAAGTGACGAAACAGATAACTTTAAGTACTGGCCGAAGACATTTACAGTGTTACTCAGCAGATTTATTTAATTTATTTCACATCATCCTAGGTCCTAGGTATACATATACGTTGTACTATTGCTTACTAACCCCAGTGACAATAGACCATATTTGCTACGGTTCTAACAAATATTGATAAAATCACCCAGCCTTGCGTTAGAGAAACAAAATAAAATAAAAAACATCATACAATATCAGTCCGGGTGCCTGAGCTCTAGATCTAATGTACCCAGATAGGCATTCAAATATGACACAGGTAAGTCACGAATCACCATGTGCACAGAGAATGGAAAGTGCTGTAGCGGACGACTATTTTGAACAGCGAAACAAGTCTATCATATCAATATCAATAAGATAACAAATAAACTTCTATGTAACAAAGAACAAAATTAACAAAGTTCAAAGTAATTTCACATTTAGAGTTCTGATGACGTAATTTAAAGGAAATTATTCATTACAATACATCAAGGACATAAACCATCTTCCAAGGATAATGAGCGATAGTGCTATGTACATGTTCACCTGTTGCCGAGGATGATTTCATATAGGCTTGTGAGTATATATGTATATCTGCGGGTTATTTATAAATTAGGTGTTACAGTTTTGTAAGTGCAAAATATCTCTCCGCAGGAAATTAAGGTATTAGGAAGAAGTTTGCGAGCACTTAATATCTAACAGACATATTTCTAGTTTTCTTATTTATGATAACAGGTATATGTAATTGCCAGTGCCCTAATTATAAATGCTGTTTACATGTAAATACCTACTGTTAACAGGGCTGCACAACCGAATGCCCAGAATCCCCAGGCTGGTCCTGGTGGGCCTCCGTAAGTAGTAATACACAGATGTACATGTTGTACCAGTCTTCTTTTACACACCCACTTTTTACAGCTTAGCTTTAGGTTTATTGTCGTAATCTTATTTGCATTTATGTAAAAAAAAAAAAAAAAAAAAAAAAAATTAATTGAACCCCTTGATTTATTTCTAACAAGTTTTGGTTTCATTCACATTTTGTGAAATGGATATTATTTGCACATGCTTTAATTTTCTTATATATTGTATTTTTGATGTTGTCTTGTTTAATGTTTACACATCGCTATCTTGTTATATATATATATGCTGATTTCAAATCAATATTTTATTATTTGGTCTTAACCGAGCCGTGGGGAAACTTTGATGTTTTATCATTTGGTCACAACAGGGCCGTTGCTAAAGTTTGAAATGTACTTGTCCAACGGACAAGCGTGCGTGCTGTCAACATTCCTGAATTGTCTGACGACCATATACATATGCACTTGTCTGGGCGAGCGGACGAGTACATTTCCCCAGCCCTGTGTAGAACAATATAAAATGAGTGTGATGGTTTAATGTTGATCTAGATGTTTTTATTGTATAAGTGGTATATGGATATAATTTTTTGTATGTGTACTGTGATATACAACTTGAATATTGTCTAATTTTATTTTGAAGATTTAGGTGTTTTCTTCTCTTTATTTTTTTCATTATATTAATTAATATGAATTATTGTTGGTTTGATTTCTGTATTGCTGTCATGTCCGTTTTAGCTTAAGTTTTATAATAGATCTATTGTTTAAAGATGCTCCACCGCCGACACAGCATAAATGATATTTATCATTTGAACAATAATTGGTGTTTAATTGTGTATATATATGTCTAATTAACACAAAAAATAATATAAGATAATGTCTTTCGCCTTTGGTGCATGGGCAATCAGTACTTCATTCCATATAGGATATAGTGACATGGATTTTTTTCCAGGATGCAATTAATTATTTTTCATATTTTTAACTTGAAGTAAAATTAGAAGCTTAAACTTTTCAATGGTGGTAATGGATATGGTGAAAAGTAAGTAACTTTTTTAACTGAAGAAAAATACTAAATCGTCTGCTCCTGTTTTTGATAGTGAAAAAATACCATTTGTCAGCGGTGGAGCATCTTTAATAAATGTAGGTTTGTTTGTAGTAGTTCAACCTATATATATACATGTTGGTTTGTAGTAAAACTGTACAGGATATCATATAAAACTATTTCCCTTGTAACATACATTGACATCAGGGATATGGTAGCATTATTATAATATATCGCGCAATATACAACAGGATGAAAATAATTTGAACTCTAGCTAAGTTAGATCCTTATTTCAGATTAGTCAATCAAATAAAAATAGCAATGAAATTTTTGAAGACAATAAAAAACCAAGGAAGTACAGATATAGAAATGTAGTGAGTGGTAAATATTACCAATTTGTCATTTGGACCAGAAATCAGAATCAGGGATAAGGTACTGTCCTGTCGAATGATTTACTTCATGAGAGCAGTCAAAAACATTTACAGAATATTGGCAGGTTGTTTAGACATCTGATTGTCCATCGTGCATATCATTGATATTAGTGCAGTGTAATGTGATGAAATCAAACTGACTCCGAAACAAATTGCATAACAAGTATCCAATTGATCATGAAGCCATGATATACTCTAGCATTTTCATTTCATCATCTAGATCTCACAGTCTTCTTATCATGATATATGCATTTTTTGTTGGTTGCTTAACTACTGAAAATGTGTAATGACTATACAATTACATACTTTGATTTTAGATTGATCTTCTAAGAAATAAGTTTCTCATATATGTAAACAATTTTTGTTATTCTGATTCAGGAAATGTACAGCTTGTATTATGGCCTTTAACTTTATGTTACGTTGGTTAATGTCACGTAGGTTAATGTCACATAGGTTAATGTCACCATGGGTAATGTCACATTGGTTAATGTCACATTGGTTAATGTCAGATTTGGTTAATGTCATGTTGGTGAATGTTTGTCACATAGGTTAATGTCAAGTAGGTTAATATCACGTTGGTTAATGTCACATTGGTTAATGTCACATTGGTTAATGTCACATAGGTTAATGTAACATTGGCTTATGTCACATTGGTTAATGTCACATTGGTTAATGTCACATTGGTTAATGTCACATTGGTTAATGTCAGATTTGGTTAATGTCACGTTGGTGAATGTTTGTCACATAGGTTAATGTCACATTGGTTAATGTCACGTAGGTTAATGTCACATGTAGGTTAATGTCACGTAGGTTAATGTCACGTAGGTTAATGTCACATGTAGGTTAATGTCACATTGGTTAATGTCACGTAGGTTAATGTCACATGTAGGTTAATGTCACGTAGGTTAATGTCACATTGGTTAATGTCATGATGGTTAATGTCACGTAGGTTAATGTCACATGTAGGTTAATGTCACGTAGGTTAATGTCACTTAGGTTAATGTCATGTTGGTTAATGTCATGTAGGTTAATGTCATGTAGGTTAATGTCACGTAGGTTAATGTCACTTAGGTTAATGTCACTAAGGTAAATGTCATGTAGGTTAATGTCATGTTGGTTAATGTCATGATGGTTAATGTCACATAGGTTAATGTCACATTGGTTAATGTCAGATTTGGTTAATGTCACGTTGGTGAATGTCACATTGGTTAATGTCACGTTGGTTAATGTCACTTAGGTTAATGTCATGTTGGTTAATGTCATGTTGGTTAAGGTCATGTTGGTTAATGTCACATTGGTTAATGTCATGATGGTTAATGTCACATAGGTTAATGTCACTAAGGTAAATGTCATGTAGGTTAATGTCACATTGGTTAATGTCATATTGGTTAATGTCACATAGGTTAATGTAACATTGGCTAATGTCACATAGGTTAATGTCACATTGGTTAATGTCATGATGGTTAATGTCACATAGGTTAATGTCATGTTGGTTAATGTCACGTAGGTTAATGTCACTTAGGTTAATGTCAGGTAGGTTTAACATTAGTTAATGTTACATTGGTTAATGTCATGATGGTTAATGTCACATAGGTTAATGTCACGTAGGTTAATGTCACGTAGGTTAATGTCACGCAGGTAAATGTCATGTAGGTTAATGTCATGTAGATTAATGTCATGATGGTTAATGTCACGTAGGTTAATGTCACGCAGGTAAATGTCATGTAGGTTAATGTCACGTAGATTAATGTCATGTTGGTTAATGTCATGCTGGTTAATGTCACGCAGGTTAATGTCATGTAGGTTAATGTCACATAGGTTAATGTCACATTGGTTAATGTCATGATGGTTAATGTTACATATGTTAATGTCACGTAGGTTAATGTCATGTTGGTTAATGTCATGATGGTTAATGTCATGATGGTTAATGTCACGCAGGTTAATGTCATGAAGGTTAATGTCACGTAGGTTAATGTCATGTTGGTTAATGTCATGATGGTTAATGTCACACAGGTTAATGTCATGTAGGTTAATGTCACATAGGTTAATGTCACATTGGTTAATGTCATGATGGTTAATGTTACATAGGTTTATGTCACGTAGGTTAATGTCACATAGGTTAATGTCACATTGGTTAATGTCACATAGGTTAATGTCATGTTGGTTAATGTCATGATGGTTAATGTCACATAGGTTAATGTCATGATGGTTAATGTCACGTAGGTTAATGTCATGATGGTTAATGTCATGATGGTTAATGTCACGTAGGTGAATGTCACATAGGTTAATGTCACGTAGGTTTATGTCATGATAAAGTGAATACAAAGAAAGTTGCTGCAGCTGATAAAACCAGAAACATTCAATATGCTGACTGATTTCTATATTTCATTATAAACCTATCCATGATGTTGTTACAGTAACTTGAACAAGTTTATCAGTGATCATATTGTTTTATGAACAGGTCAGCGGTTGGAGGTCCTGGGGGACCCCCCAATGCCCCTACACCAGCTCAACCCAGCAAACGTTTACAACAAACTCAGGCACAAGTTGATGAGGTAGGTCTGCATTGTAAAATGATCTGACAGGAAAGGTGTTTGGTCAAAAAGACTGTGGTCATCTCTAGATCAAAACTGAAATGTAAATTTATTAAAATGTATGAAAAGGATGTTTGGAAATAGTTTTTACTTGCAATCATAAGAATTTAATTGTATTCAAGATATACAGAAACATGATTATAAATACACATGAAAAACACTGTATACAGATATGATAATGTGGGATGTTGAATGGTGCTGTGTTGTAGGTTGTGGATATCATGAGAGTTAATGTGGACAAGGTTCTGGAAAGAGATCAGAAAATATCGGAACTCGACGACAGAGCAGGTAATTTATATATAGCTACCATTCTGTGGGTCAGAAAATGACGTTTCTTTTTCTACTTTTATATCTTACTTTGAGTGATGTTGATATGATCATTTGAAAATGCTCCACTGCTAACAAGTGTTATTTTTACTCTATCAAAAACAGAAGACAAATATGCATTTTCCTTCAGTTACAGAAGTTACTAACCTTACACATTGATTACCACCATTGAAAAGTTCAAACTTCTAATTTTATTTCAAAATAGTAATATTGGAAAATAATTCATTGCGTTCTGAAAAAAACCCATTGCACTATGTCCTATATGGAATAAAGAAAAATGAATTATTTTATATCATTATTTGTGTTAATTAGACATATATATACGATTAAACACAGATTATTGTTCAAATGATGAGTATTGTTTATCTCTGTCGGCAGTGGAGCATATTTAAGGTTTGTGTTGGGAGAGGTAAGTTGAATGTTTCTTTGAGAAAAAGGAACAATCTAACAGTTGTTGTTTTATAACTGTACGGTGCTTCTTGTATTCGCAGTTCGCATGTAGCGGACAAATAATTGAATTTATGATACATCAAAAACTTGAGCAATGTTGTTCACTGAACTTTTAAGATACATAACAAAAATATGCCAAGTTTTATTTCAACATCCATTATAAAAAGATTCCCTTTCAGATATCGCGAAAGTTGGAAAAAAAATGGCTGGATATTAGGACCAGCAAGGACTGAGTAAGCCGGCCCAAACATTAATGTGAATTTTAAAAGTAAACATAACTTCCTGCTATTAGTATCCAGGGAGCTGTTTTCATGATTATTTTATGCAGTTTAGATTATACATTGCTGTGGGGTTAAAAAATAATGATTTTGTTAAATCAGATGAGCAGGCTTGCCATCTCTACTGACTTCCGGTACTCAATAAGTGCTGGACAGTCAGTCTGGACCGGATTTTAAAATAGGCGGTCCACATCAAATTTTTCCAGGCATGTCCGCCGGTCCGTCCAAAAATTGCAATTTTGCAATGTCTGCCTTTAACAAAAAAAAGATACACTATCCTATTGCAGCTTCAGGGATTCGTGGATTTATTTTAATGAATTAATTCCTGTAGTTTCTTCTTTACATTTACATATACCCCTATATAGTCAATGGGATGGGAGTTGCGTTCAAATTAATGTAATCGCAATGACGTATGAATACAAACGCAGTGCAGCTTCGGACTACTTCTAGTTCAAGCTTCGATAAGATTTTGCGTTATAGGTTGAGTCTTGACGGATTTCAAAATAACAATAAAAAGTTTCTATTAGATCTAATTAAATATATGTATTTGACATCAAAACAAAGGGTGTCTTCAAGCATTTTAATGGTAATAACCTACCAAATGAATCACTGGACGAGGCTATAACTAAGGGGCGTTTGGGGAAATTCCATACAGAAGTTACGTCAGTATGTGTGTACGGCCACTCATCTCACCTAAATATACAGAACATCTGATTGTCGGAGAACAATTCTGGGATCAGCTAAGGGAACAATAGGCTAACAGGTCATGTACAAGTTTCCAGAAGAAAAAAACCATTACAGGTAATACCATATCCGAAACAGTATCATCAGCTTTACCCCCCGTCTTTGCTTTCAAAATAGGCCAACACACACCATGCAAACACTTGTCTATCCCCCGTACAATACAATAAAAGCCATGACTATAAAGAATTCAGTCTATATCGCTTTTGTAGACCACTACATACATAAAAAACATTCAGCAGCTTAATGGTAATATCATCAATAGGCTATATCACGGTTACTTTAATTTCTTGGTTGAATATCAAATATGGCGGCTCGCTCCATTTCGGACCGCATCACTATTCTGACAACGATACATACCGGTAATGTCAATGTCGAAATGGACATTATTGATATATTATCAAATTGAAGGAAAAAACCATAATTTAAAAATAATTTAAAGGTGTTATTGTTATATTTCAAATAAAACTGCAGCTATAACATTCAACAATCGGTACTATATCTTCGGTCATCCTGACTAGGCACCGTAGTTACTCAACTTAGCAACCATCACCGTGTTAAATTTGACGTATAAAAGTGAACTTATTTATGTAAATATAAAGATTGAACAGTGTTTTGATTGCGTCAAAGGTGGTATGAATGCAACGAGATACAGACATATTCTACATGTAGCGCGTTAACAGTGTTTTGATTGGGTCAAAGGTGGTATTAATGCAACGAGATACAGACATATTCTACATGTAGCGCTAACGCACTACATTGA
Organism: Argopecten irradians irradians; assembly: GCA_004382745.1. Taxonomy (NCBI): domain Eukaryota; kingdom Metazoa; phylum Mollusca; class Bivalvia; order Pectinida; family Pectinidae; genus Argopecten; species Argopecten irradians. The sequence goes on from SAYR01059171.1 coordinate 132,096, forward strand.
ATATGTCTGTATCCCATTGCGTTCATACCACCTTTAACGCAATCAAAACACTGTTCAATCTCTACATAAATTATTCTATAGGGGGATTCAGGTTTGTCTTAAGTCTGAGTGTGCTCAGGAATGCAATTAAAATCTTCATTTTAGAAATTGACTAGCTTTGACAGTAGTCTACAACTGATATAAGTATGTCACATCTTATCATTAGATATACACTACCAATGCTGTGTAAGGAAATAAAGACATAATAATTGTTTGATGATTTTCTTTTCTAGATGCTCTGCAGGCCGGTGCCTCTCAGTTTGAGGCGAGTGCTGGTAAACTTAAAAGGAAATTCTGGTGGAAGAATTGCAAGGTACGAATTAAAACAAAGATATTTCTGTAGGAGATTCCCCATGGTAGAAGTATTTCTATAAATTATACTTTTGTTCAATACAACCTGCTAATTTAAGCTGATAACTCTACATAACTAAAGTACATGTAATAGATACACAGCTAAAATTTATGTATCAGAAACAAAACTTATATACATGTATGGGATAACCTAATTTTCTTGAAATGAAGTTTCGGTTCTTTAAATGATTGGCAGAATATCCTGATATATAGCGTCAGTTATTTCAATATAAAAAAGGAGACTTTTGTAGATTTTTAATAGCATAACAAACTGCATTTATATAAAGAATACCAGCAAAAAAGGGATTTATCCCCCTTTAAACTACCATCTAAAGTTATATAAGTATTGGTCTTAAACTCTTAGAATAGAATAGCCAACATACCTGAAGTTGTTGATAAGATTTTCCAAAGAATTCTAATACTAGATTATCTCTCCCTAGTTTGAAACTCTAGAATTAGATATGTCAAAGAGACGATAATTACAAGTTTTATTTTTCAAATTTTAGCAATAATTTTGATATTCTACAAAATAGCGAGTTTATTTATTATGATTACTAAGCAATGATGACTAATATGAAAAAGTGCAGTCATAATAGGAAAGGTTATAGATAATCACCTGTAAACACATTGTGGTTTATTGAGTAACAAGGGAGATAACTGCTAATTTACAGATGATGATAATACTCGGAAGTATAATTGCTGTTATAGTAATTATAATTGCTGGTGAGTGCCAAGTGACTGTTGTAAAAACATTATACACAAAGCTTTATTTAGCACCTGAATATTGTCTTGTGGTATTTATTTCTAGACAATTGATTTTTTATCTAGTCTGTATATTTTGTTAATTCCTTTCATATTTATTTTTTATGTTAAATTTGACATTTCTATTTTGAAAGATATTGAAGAAATTTCTATTTAAAAATGAAATTGGTCATTTGAATATGTAAATCGCCATATTAGATTCATGCCTGGTCTACCATTCTGTGTAGAACAAATCTAGAAAATAAGGCTGATGACCTAATGGTTGGGTAATATAGTCTTTGTTTGATTCCAAAACTAAAAAAAATTAAAAACATTAGCCTACTCTTTGTAACAAGAACTTTTGAAGGTGAGTTCATTTCCTTATACAGGCATTTCCAGTTTGATTAAAATAAAAAAAAAATAAAAAATTGTCAAAAAAAGTATATTTTGTAAAATGACCATCCTATCCACTATGTTGTTGTAGATGGTATTGTGTAAGCTTAGATTATGTGGTTTCGTATGATAATGCCATATTTTATCTCTTATGTCAAGGGAGATTACCTTCAACGCAGCTCTTTCCATTTGGCTGAATTTTGGACCCTTTTGTTTTTTCTGTTGATGACTTTATAACCCAAAGGGTATTTAGAATAATTCTGAAGAACTTTTCTGAATTAATGTTTAATAGACCTTTAAGCATTAAAAACAAAGAGAAAGTAAATTATAAAGAGAAGTGTTGGGAGAGTGGTAAAATTCTTGATACACTGATATTTTCACTATGACATATGTCACCAGTTTTTTTACTCATTTGGCACAGAATCTAAATCAATTTTTTTCACAGGTTCTATGGGTTATTTTCACTTGCACAATATGACTTGTTTATTAAAAGATCCAACCATATTAAATTTATTTAAAAAAACACAGAATCAACTCCTGATCGAAACTTGGTACAATGATAATATTATAAATATTATAAGTATGTCGTGAATTAGTGAAACTTGTGTTCTTATAAATATAGACGATATTATATGGCATTCTGTCTATTTGTTTTTATGTTGTTGTTTTTTTCCCTTATTTTTTGTTTGCATTTTGATGTTGTCCGTTTCAGATGTGGTTGATACTGATAAGTGTTATAGTGATTATAATCATCATTATCGCTGGTAAGTTGGTTTGGGCTCACACATCCCTACCCCTGCATATTTCGGAACCCTACCCCAGGGACTGGTTATATAGCCTAAACGACCTGTTATGATCCTGTTGAATGTTCAAAATTATGTGGGAATTATTAGATGAAATCAGAATGAAATGATTGTAAAATAATAAATATGTTTAAAACACTATTTATGTAATGGCTCTAAGGCTACATCAGTGCTGGGGTAGGGACAATAAATTGGGATGATAATCGGTGCTTATCTGAATGAGAAAAAAAACTAACATTTATTAGATACAAATTTTTTCTTCAATTGAGATAAACTTTATCTACTTGGTTTTTTTTTCAGTGACTTTGTTGATGTTTTGATTTTCCAGTTTCATTGATACATTTTTATACATGTGAATCTTCATTTTGACATGATGGGATTTTATATGCATTGGTTAGATACAAACAAGCATGGTGGTAACAGGCCTTGAAAAGTACTTGAATTTTTAAAAGTGTTGGCCTTGAAAGTCCTTAAATTAAGAGTTTGGCCTTGAAAAGTCTTTAAATTAAGAGTTTGGCCTTGAAAAGTCCTTAAATTAACGAAATGGCCTTAAAAAGTCTTTGAATTATACATTTGTTCTAAAATAAAATTTGATTTCTTATTCAAAACCTTATTCAATCCAGATTTTTAATTCCGTACTCCGGACCATGTTCATGTTCTGATTTAGATACATCCTAGAACTTCATTTAATGAACTATTTCTATGTAAATGATCAATTCAGCAATTGTTCCAGAAGTTGTAACTGACCGACCATTTGCTTTTGTATTGATTGAATCTATATTTGATTTCAATGGGGCCTTGAAAATGACAAAAAATGGCTTGAAAAGACCTTAAAAAGTCCTTGAATAATATTTTTTTAATTTCTGTACAAACCATGACAAGGGAGGTAATCCAGTGATTGCTATTGATATTTAAGGCATAAGTTTTCATCTTACAACCTATTGGTGTAGCTAGTGGTTAAGGAAAATAGTTGGAGCAGTCTTAATTAATGTAACAATTTACAGGTAAGTGATTACAGGTACACACCAGAAACATGCCCTGGAATTTGAAAATGAGTACCCGGTAATGTAATTTGAATAGCTAGAAAATTGAGTATGACATAAAGACATAATATCTTCAGACAGGTGTTATTTATAGTATTGTGCCTTGCCTTATCACTAACAATGTATAAGCTGTAATTTATGATTCTTTACACTGATTTGTGCCAGTAAACAATAACATTTTGTTATTTGTATGTTTTAAAACACATTTCTCTCCTTGAACCTAGCTATTATTTGTTTTGACATAAAACAAGCAATTGCCTGTAAATATAGTGTACATTAATATGTTGATATTAAATAAAAAAAAATAAGGAAATTAAAACTCTAACATTGATTTACTGCATCATTGGTGTAATATTTCAGAAATATTAAAAAAAAATAAAAAAAATAAAAAATGATAATATTTTAGAATGTAATATAGACATTTGTATTTTGAACAAAATACATTTGATGAGTTGTATTAGTGCATGTTTGTGGTAAAAAAATGATAATACTAATGCTCCCATTTTCCTGTTCTCTTACAGTGTGGGTGGGAACATCCTATAGTTAAACGAGAAGTAAGATAGATGTGAATTAGATGGTTCCCTCTGTCTATAAACCCTGCTTGTTCAATATCAGGTGTAAATTGCAAATTTTTGCCCTGGTTTTACTGCCAGTCTTTTCAAACTCATTTTATCTATCTTTAATTTTTTTTTATATGCTCAATTTGCTTTTGTTGTAAAATGGGTTTATGTGCGTATGGAGGCAAAAATTTTCATTTTACATGTTTATGTATATACCAATATGCCAAAGACATGACAATGTCTAGTAGTCCGAGTGTTTATAGTTTCTGTGTGGCTGTGATAGCTATATTCTGTGTACTGTTGTCCTTCCTCAGAGTGTCAGTGTATTTTGTTTGTACCATAGGGTATATGGACAAGGGTATATGACTATTGTTTTGAAGCATGTGACTCTATGGATAAATCATTATTTGTGAATGGCAGCACCATTTGTATCCCTGATACTTCTGGTAACTCATTGTCTATGATGGTTAAATCAACGTTAGTGTCCATACACCTGGTATGTATTACTTGTACAAAAGTTGATGGTTATGGTATACTATCTCCATTATACTTAGAGAGGAAATTTGAAAAATAAAAATGGCCTGACCAATTTATAGGTTACCCCATCATGTTTTTGGCATATTGGTATCAAGTGTGTAAATCTGTGTTGCACCAGTCCATCAGTAAGACTGTGTGAGTACACACGTACCTACTGTGTCCTCACACCCCACATCGCCCCATTGTGGTGGGATGAGAAGTAGGTGTTATCAGTGTAGATGTGTGAGATATGTCACCTCCTGTTGTAAACAATTATTGGTCTGATAAATTATGATACTAATTAAATTATTTTTGTAAATCTCTATGCTGCAGTTAGAAATTGGATAGTGTGATAAGAAATATAAATTATAAGCATACATATTATACATATAGTCTGATGGTAGAATACTGGTACTACACTGGTAATACTAATGTATTGTAAAATTTAATCTTTAGATACAAAGAGCTACATCAAAGTGATGGAATGCTATAAATGATTACCATGAATGTTTATATGAAATGAAAATTATAGTTATCATTCTCATTAGCAAGTTTATCTTGGTAATCTTAACTCTGAAGATAAGGGGATAAACTCCTCAACTGTATAACAGATTCATTGGCTTACCTTTTGATATATAATTGAACTGGTCTAAATCAAAAGCTGGAATATATATATAGTTCACTATGAAATCTTATGGATGTTGAGTATAATGTTGCACTGCCTCACACATCTACGTATCTGTACGGGGACTATCTACACACAAATGTTCATTACTCAGATATCATGTATATGTCGGTGTGTATATAGTTGTGTATACGGAATGATTGTCTCCCTTGGTACATGACATATATTTAGATGTGGTGTATGTTCTAGGTCGTTGGAGATTGGATAGGTCAAGGTCATAGTTTGCTTCTGATGTTGTCTTAGACTTCGAGTTATTATTTATTCCAAAATTTCTCTTCATGCATTTTTGTAGTCATTAGCAATAAAACATGGAAACAACTGAATTTTGTTAATAAGATTTACAGAGAAGTTAATGAAAGCTGGAGTGTAGCTCAATATAGCTTTGTGATGTCAGTTCAGTGTGCTATTCATCTCACAGAAGCGATCCATTGCCTTGAATTGTATGGTAATGTCTTGTTCAAAATGAAGTGGATGGATCCAGACATACGTTGACACACAGCATGATAATTTAATATAACCCTATCAGATTGTACATGTATCCGATTCTAGCTGTGTGGGTGAAGTGAGGGGTGCTTTACACTTTTCAGATTAACCATGTCCAGGACTGATTCTTAAAACTTTATACAATGATAATAGGTCTACAATTTTTATTATTATTATACAAAATTAACATGTTTCGATCTGTTTTTTCTACTCTGACACTAGGATGTCCTCAAGATTTCATTGTCATTACAGTCTACTCACCAGATTACTTTCAGGTCATCAACATATTTCAGGTGTTAAAGATATGTGACGTTTATGTCTGAAGATTTGTTTTATGAGAAGTACATATCTAAAGTCATATCCTTTCCAAATGTTATATCATTCGGCTGGGTCACTGCCTAATACTGAGTAGAACAGCTGATTGGACAGACTGACCTATTCATTGACCTATAAACACTGCAATCATAATAAATGGAATGAGTTTAATTGCTACAGAAATGATAATAGTAAAATTATTTACAATTTCAAATGAGGCTATATTCTAAATGATGTTCTAGGCAAAAGGCAAGACAAATGTTTCATAATATTAATAACAAGTACCCAAAAATCTTCATCTAGATGTAGTCATTTTACAAGTACCAATCTCAATCCATCCTGATTGATGTGAGTTGACTAATGACCTTGACATTGGGGACACCACTGTGCTATATATGGGTGGTTCGATATGATATTAATGTCTGTGTCTCTCTCCTTTGCTGAGAACAGTTTGGGCTTACTCCAAATACGCTGGCTAACACTGGTGAGCTTCTCTTTCTCTTTCACCAGAGCCATCGGCACCTTATTTTTGGCATGAATTTTCTCTCATCATTTGTGCCGTGTTTTCTTCTGCCAACTATGATCAAGTCAGTGATCTTTCTGAGATTCAAGTTTTGTTTAGATTGATCACTTATTGTCTCTTGCATGATGTGAATTTATTAGTAGTAAATGTTGTACATAAATGTGATGTAATTGCTATTTAGTTTTAAACAAACAAAAAAAACAAAAACAAAAAAATGTTTTAAATCCTTTTTTGAAATTTTGACATTGAAACACAAAATTATAATTACATTAACAAAAATTAATACAGACTTATTTGTAGAGTGTGACAATCACTTATTTCCTGCAATTTATATAGGGACAGAGTTCTGACACTCTTTGGCAAAAGACATTATAAAGTAACAATAGAAACATTATACAACCTTGGTAACCATAGGAACAGTACTTGACTTAACATTGGTAACAATATGAACAGTACTTCGTAATTATATGAACAGTACTTAACTTAGCCTTGGTAACCATAGAAACAGTACTTGTCTTAACCTTAGTAACCATAGGAACAGTACTTGACTTAACCTCGGAACCATATAAACAGTCCTTCGCTACTTAACTTAACCTTGGTAACCATAGGAACACTACTTGGTTATCATATGCACAGTACTTGACTTAACCTTGGTAACCATAGTAACAGTCCTTGACTTAACCCTGGTAACCATAGTAACAGTACTTTACTTAACCTTGGTAACCATAGTAACAGTACTTGACTTAACCCTGGTAACCATAGTAACAGTACTTTACTTAACCTTGGTAACCATAGTAACAGTACTTGACTTAACCTTATTAACCATAGTAACAGTACTTGACTTAACCTTATTAACCATAGTAAAAGTACTTGACTTCACATTGGTAACCATAGGAACAGTCCTTGACTTAACCTTTGTAACAATAGGAACAGTCATTGACTTAACCTTGGTAACCATAGGAACAGTACTAGGAACAGTACTAAGTGATCATATGAACAGTACTTGACTTAACCTTGGTAACCATAGGAAGAGTCCTTGACTGAACCTTGGTAACCATAGGAACAGTACTTGACTTAACCTTCGTAATCCTATGAACAGTCCTTGACTTAACCTTGGTAACCATAGGAACGGTCCTTGACTTAACCTTGATAACAATAGAAACAGTCGTTGGTAATCATATGAACAGTACTTGACTTAACCTTGGTAACCATAGAAACAGTACTTGACTGTGCCTTCTTAACCATAGGCTCAGTACATGACTTTGACCGGAACAAGGTTTTATTTTTAACCATATCAATATGAGCAATATGGCACCTTGACCAAATAATTGTCATAGTATAAGTAGGTATATATAATACAGTGTCTGTGATCAATGATAGCCTGATAGTTCATTGTCCACAGTAGATATCACCCCCATTTAATATCATAGTTGCACTGTGCCGTGTGGTCATTATCTATTTCAGCTAGCATGCCATTTGAAAAAATATTTCTTTCTTTGAAAACTTTCGATTGATGTTTGGTATACATATTTTTCACTATTTTATCACAAAGTTTAAATATGAAAGTGTACATGACCTGGCTAATTTCTTTCATGTTGGTTTGTTGTGTGTTCATTATTAGACATTAGACCATAGCAGTAATATACTATAATCAAAGACTAGTTTCAATCCAAGTTTTTTATTAACTCCAGGGTGATAAATTGCACAAAGATTTTACTTAAGTAATCATGATTCATATCCACAACAGGTAATATTTCATAAAGAAATAATTGTCCTATTGGATGTGTACTTTGTTTATAAAGGATTTACACCAAACATTGATTATCATACTTCACCATCATCTATAGCTAAAACCCATTGTTTTTGGTTTATATATTAGAATTTTTGGTAATTCACATTTTAAATGATGTTAGCTAATATATCTTTATTTCAGTATTATATAATATTAATTATGTTATGTTGTTTTTTTGAAACTCTAATCCTGCAAGTTAAGTTAATTATCCTTTATATATATATATGTCTTATAAGTTTTCTAAAAATATTTTCTGATGATACAGCAAAACTCAGTAAGTTTATGATCTGAGAATACAATATTTCTTTACTTAATATCTCAGAGCAATTATCAACAATTATCTTTTGGTGATTCTGACTAGAGTTATTGTACCTGTACTGTAATTTGATAACGAAAATGTAAGTGTCAATTTCAGGGAAAATTGTACATTTTTAGCCCACCATCATCAGATGGTGGGCTATTCAAATCGCCTTTCGTCCGTGGTCCGTCGTCCGTCCATCCGTCCGTCCGTCCTTCCGTCCGTCCGTCCGTCCGTTAACAATTCTTGTTACCGCTATTTCTCAGAAAGTAGAGAAGGGATCTTTCTCAAATTTCACATGCAGGTTCCCCTAGGGCCCTAGTTGTGCATATTGCATTTTGGGATCAATCGGTCAACAAGATGGCCGACTGGCGGCCATCTTGGATTTTGATAGTTAAAGTTTGTTACCGCTATTTCTCAGAAATAACTAAAGGGATCTTTCTCAAATTTTACATGTAGGTTCCCCTAGGGCCCTAGTTGTGCATATTGCATTTTGGGACCAATCGGTCAACAAGATGGCCGACTGGCGGCCATCTTGGATTTTGATAGTTAAAGTTTGTTACCGCTATTTCTCAGAAAGTTTTGAAGGGATCTTTCTCAAATTTCATATGTTGGTTCTCCTAGGGCCCTAGTTGTGCATATTGCATTTTGGGACAGATCGGTCAACAAGATGGCCGACTGGCGGCCATCTTGGATTTTGATAGTTAAAGTTTGTTACCGCTATTTCTCAGAAAGTTTTGAAGGGATCTTTCTCAAATTTCATATGTTGGTTCTCCTAGGGCCCTAGTTGTGCATATTGCATTTTGGGACAGATCGGTCAACAAGATGGCCGACTGGCGGCCATCTTGGATTTTGATAGTTAAAGTTTGTTACCGCTATTTCTCAGAAAGTACTTAAGGGATCTTTCTCAAATATCATATGTTGGTTCTCCTAGGGCCCTAGTTGTGCATATTGCATTTTGGGACCAATCGGTCAACAATGATGGCCGACCGGCGGCCATCTTGGATTTTGATAGTTAAAGTTTGTTACCGCTATTTCCCAGAAAGTACTGAAGGGATCTTTCTCAAATTTCATATATAGGTTCCCCTAGGGCCCTAGTTGTGCATATTGCATTTTGGGACCAATCAGTCAACAAGATGGCCGACCGACTGACGGCCATCTTGGATTTTGATAGTTAAAGTTTGTTACCGCTATTTCTCAGAAAGTACTGAAGGGATCTCTCTCAAATTTCATATGCATGTTCCCCTTGAACCCTAGTTGTGCATATTGCATTTTGGGAGTGATCGGTCAACAAGATAGCCGACCGGCGGCCATCTTGGATTTTGATAGTTAAAGTTTGTTAACACTATTTCCCAGAAAGTACTGAAGGAATCTTTCTCAAATTTCATATGTAGGTTCCCCTACGACCCTAGTTGTGCATATTGCATTTTGGGACAGATCGGTCAGCAAGATGATCGACAGGTTGCCATCTTGAATTTTGATAATTGAAGTTTGTTACTGCTACATATCTCAGAAAGTACTGAAAGGATCTTTCTCAAGGTTCATATATAGTATGTAGTAAAAGTTTGAAAAGCAGGGAAAAGATCCCTCTTTCTGTTGTCAGACATAGATCATTCTTTGGTGGGCGCCAAGATCCCTCTGGGATCTCTTGTTAACAATGACGGTAAAATTGGAGGAAATATTTATCTGTGTAATTACCATACTTCTTTGTTGAAAATCATTTCCTATAGGGATTACATTTGTACCAATATTCTCACTTGTATCTGATATTTTGTTACCCTCTGTTACAGTTTGGGTGGCAACAAGTAACACAGGAAGCTCCCCATCAAATACCACATCTAAACCTTGATCTTCTGGACGACAGACCTATGGTCAGCTTTCACTGGCCCAACAGGAAGCAGTCTTTTCTCTCTTCATTACATCAATGGAAACACTTGTTATTTATGATACACATTTCATTGTGTGTTTGATAAAAATCTATCTGTTTTGACTTCTAAATTGGTTCAACATCCATCGGGGTTATTTACACCAAATCCTAGTGTGTTTGGTGTTGTGTTGACGACACATTTGATATTATAAAGTCTTTGTCATTGACATTCTTGCTGTGGCATCAGTATCTATGTCAATGACATGTTTGCTGAAGCATCTGTGTCATTGGCATGTTTGTTTTAGCACTTGTGTCATTCACTTGTTTTTTTAGCATCTGTGTCATTCATATGTTTAATTAGGTTTACATTAAGTATGTTTCTACAACATTGTAACAAGGGTTTCCATTGACCGGGACATTAGTGTATACCATATAAATGTGAAATAGTGTAGTAGAGGGAGGTGCTGCCCTCTAGGGTGCAGACTCCTATAGCAGTAAGGGGAGGCAACTAAATAGATACCACAGTTGTTGGGTGTATGGTGTAGAGTGATAGTACGTTTCAGTCATATTTATTGTTATACTGTATATATCGTTGAATGAAGAGGATTGTAATGAAAGCACTCTTGTTGTGTTTGCACATATGCTCTTAAGTAATTGATTAGGCACCCGATCTTTCCAAAAACAATGGTCTTTCAGCACTCCAGATTTCAGCATGCATGTCATTTACTGAAATTTGGAGTTTTGATTATAAAAGAAATTCCTGTGACTCTTATTTTATTTTTTGCTTTTAAAATATAGAGAAAAGTGAAATTTGATGAAAGTTGTAGTGAAGTTGAGATTTTTTCTTTAAAATGTCTTAAAGTGCATTGAAAATATGAACTGAATGGATATTGTTGTGAGATCGAGACATGCTTTATGTTACAGAATTCTATTATTACTATAGCCATTGATTGCTAGTTCAGCCTCAGTTGTGCTATATGTTTACAAATAGACAGATAAATATGGTTGTGATAGATCAAAAGTCTTGAGAAGATTCTAAATCCTACAACTTATAGTGTTATATGTTCATTAGTTGATAAACAAACGCAAATATGTTAGGACATCATTCTTTTATTTTATTTTCATTTAGTTGTAAATAAACAAAAAAGAATCTCTATCATACTATTAGTCAGTGTCAATGCCAGGTTTTACAATATTGATAATGTACATAGCCTTCTCAATACCCGAGTCACAGACTATCCACAACTTTATATTTGGATACTAATGATGCCCAGCGAATATTCACACAATTTTCCAGAAGATACCAGTTTGATCACTTATACCTGGGTATTGTATGATTATGCCTGGAGCGTGTAATCCCATGCTAATTATTAATGACCCTAGCTACTGTTGATTTAAGTTTCATTGATGTTCTGATCTACAGATCATAATAATGTCTGCTTTCTATGACAATGGGTCATTGTTTTAGCCCCATTAACTGTTAAGTGTGATGCTTGTGTCTCTGTTGTTATAGAAACAGCTCTAATGTACATTGTAAATGCACAAATTGGTTGGATAGATTTGTTACAGACAGTGGCAGAGTTATCTGCCTTTGACAGCAGGTCTTTTATCCACATACATCATTTGTTTGTTGAAAGTTGAAAGTTGAATAAATGCTATCAAGCACAGACAGCTATCTATTGTTAAGAACTTAAATAAATGATTTTAAGATATTGTCTGTAAAATCTGTTTATTGAAACAAAGCTAAATGACTTCCTGAGGAGAAGGTGTGTCGGACACAAAGATAAGCATTCCAGAGTTTAATATTGGTTTAGTTTGTCCGTCGTATTATTGTTACTTCATTTTGTATTAGAACCCGCTCATTTGTGTGTTTATCTGAAAGTTGCGGGTCTGTATTTGCCAAACCAAGATTATTTTTCCACACTTTAGTTAACATATGTAAAGAGTAAGTAACTTTGTATGTTGAACTGGAGGAACGACTTTAAAATAAAAATCTGAACTAGTAGGATCATCTTTGATTTAGATCCATTTTCTGTAACATTCCATACAGTAGTGTAGTCCAACTCTACCATTGTTGGAATAACATGTCTTCATGCCAAATATTTTTAAAACATGGTAAACTATACAAATAAAGGCAAATCTCAACAACGCTGCTCAACACCTGAAACAATACAATGAAGGACAATTGATTGAATAAGTATTTTGAAATGAATTGATCATAATAGACTAACAAAAGTCTTGCCTGAAATGACTTTGTCACTTAACTAAAATTTCTGACCAGATTCCAGTTTTCCTGGTATGTATGTCATTGTGCAATATTTACCCAGCTCTAGGGTTACTAGCAAACTTAGCTGCTGGGAACTCTTTTCCAACCACACAATTACACAGTCTTCTTGCGCCCGTCATGCAAATTGTTTTCAAGGTTTTTTTCCCTTTTTTTTTTTTAACATTTGTTAATATTTATCAGCACATATTTATGAATTTGCATGTGTATATAATGAACTATTTAGTAAATATATATATAGATCTTTGTTAATGGAGTGTAAAGTGTTAAGAGTCAATGTGAGTTAGCAGTGTTATGTAATTGTATAACAAAACTGAATCCACTTGTGAGAGAGACATCACACAGCTGAATTGCTAATGTATATGTAACTACCGTATTTGGTCATTCTAATTAGCTGTCAGTCATTCCACATACTATTTAAGTTGTAACAGAAAGAAATGTTTACATAAAGAACAAGTGCTATACTTTTGACTATTTGATAACAGTTTTGAGCTATTGAACTTTTGCATGCAAGAAGACAGTGGGCTTTGAAATGGGATAAATTTCAAACAATTAGTTAATTATATGTGGAACCATTCTCGCTATTCCGGGGGTTACTACTTGAGTATCACTGTCTGGATCCACTCCTGGGTTATTGTCATAGTAAAACTGAAGGTTCTGTGTGTGACGACAGACAAAACAGATAGTTTGATCCCTTGATGTACATCAAAAGAATCAAATACAGTACATCGTAATGTATGTCTTTGACGTCACTCTCTGTAATCTTCAAAGAAAGTTGTTCTAGACATGTTATTGGTCAGTTTTCTCCTGAAATGCCTTCAGATTTGATATGACATGGTTCATGGGTAGATATAACGACATGCAGCAATAGAAAATTAGGGAAAATTGAGAATGATATGGAACTTAAATGGAAGTTGTCATAGCGACATTATAATTTTGAAATATATGATTGATGTATGTTTAGATTCAACCTGATTGTTATTTACTAGTATTTGATGTACATGTGGGGACATTTCTCTTGTATATTTTATTTATGTGATCTTTACTCTGCCTGATTCACGCTTGTTGAAAATTCACAAACTTAAGTATTGTTGGCGTTTGATCAATTCTTACTTGTGACAAATTCCAATATTCAATAGAGGATTTTATTTACCCTTGATGGCCCTATCCTCTACAAGTATAATTACGTTATGATAGACTTGTACATTGTGAATTCTCAGCCACTCGATCATTAAAGCCTGTCAAGGCAGTGTATAAGGTGATTTTTGTGTGTGTTAAAGTTCTGTTAAGATCTTGTGATTCCAATTTATTGTATTAGTATTCACCAGAATGTTTCCACTGTTTCTGTAATGGATATGTATCGAGGAAATAAAGCCAGCTGTGTACATAGCTTACTTTGGGTTGAATTTCTTTTATATTAGCTAGCTGTTTCTTTGTTTAAAATTTCTCTTTTGTACCTCTGTTAATAGTTAGTATAAACTTTATTTTATTTTGTTTCTTTTCTGCACAATAGTTGAAAAATACATGTATATCATCAAGTATTAATAATTGTATACAGAGATCCTGCACAGTTGGCAATGCAATATGAAATTTGTAAATTAAAGGAGTTAAAGCTAAAGGTTATCTACATATGTAATTAATAACATACCATGAACCTCTAGACATGATAAAAAAAGTATTAAAGTATTAAACTAATTACATGTTTGATAAATTACATTGCTACAAATGAGTTCTTGAAACAAACTTCAACAAGAGGCCCAAAGGGCCTAAACGGTCATCTGACTACCTTGGCAATAGTAAAATAAATTTCATATGGTGTCACTTTGTCAGGACCATGTCAGGATCATTTTCAATTTCTTTCCACAAATTTTATTTCAAACAAGAGGCGTAAGGGCCTTAACATGTAGGAAATTCATTAGATATAGTGTCATGGTAGCAATCTTCGATTTGGGATCAACCAGAGATGTAACAACACTTTGTCGGGACCATGTCAGGATCATTTCATGCAAATTTCATGCAAATTTCAGCCAAATCGCACCAGTACAACTTGAAAAGAAGTTAAAAATGTGTTTTTAAGATGGTGGCTGTGGCGGCTATCTTGGATTTCAGATCGATCTGAACAATAACAACACTTTGTCGGGACCATGTCAGGATTATTTCATGCAAGTTTCAGCCAAATCGCATCGGTAGAACTTGAGAAGAAGTTCAAAATGTGTTTTCAAGATGGCGGCCATCTTGGATTTCGGTTCAACCCGAAAAATAACAACACTTTATCGGGACCAAGTCAGGATCATTTCATGCAAGTTTCAGCCAAATCGTACAGGTATAACTTGAGAAGAAGTTCAAAATGTGTTTTCAAGATGGCGGCTGTGGCGGCCATCTTGGATTTCGGATCGACCCGAAAAATAACAACACTTTGTCAGAACCATGTCTGGATCATTTCATGCAAGTTTCAGCCAAATCGCACCGGTAGAACTTGAGAAGAAGTAAGATGGCGGCTGTGGCGGCCATCTTGGATTTCGGATCGACCCGAAAAATAACAACACTTTGTAAGGACCATGTCAGGATCATTTCATGCAAGTTTCAGCCAAATCCAACCGGCAGAACTTGAGAAGAAGTTCGAAATGTGTTTTCAAGATGGCGGCTGTGGCGGCCATCTTGGATTTCGGATCGACCCGAAAAATAACAACACTTTGTCGGGACCATGTCAGGATCATTTCATGCAAGTTTCAGCCAAATCGCACCGGTAGAACTTGAGAAGAAGTTCAAAATGTGTTTTCAAGATGGCGGCTGTGGCGGCCATCTTGGATTTGGGTTCACCCGAAAAATAACAACACTTTGTCGGGACCATGTTAGGATCATTTCATGCAAGTTTCAGCCAAATCGCACCGGTAGAACTTGAGAAGAAGTTCAAAATGTGAAAAGTTAACGCACGGCGGACGGCGCACGGCGGACGACGACGGACGAAACATGACAACTATAGGTCTATTGACTATGTATCTGGTCAAAATTCTTGAAACAGAAAGTACAGGCTTAATTTTAAACTGGAGTCTCTTCATAACCTGCTTTAGTACCAGGGTTAGGGTTAAGTTAGTAATCCATTTTTAGGTCATCTGACCCGAAGGGTCAGGATGACCTATAGTTGTCATAGTTGCCCTAGGGCCCTAGTTATGTATATTCTATTTTTGGACAAATCGGTAACAAGATGGCCGCCAAACAGCCATCTTTGATGATGATACATAGTTAGTTTGTAATCGCTATTTCTCAAAGAGTGCTGAAGGGATTTTTCTCAAATTTATATGTAGGCTCCACTAGGGCCCTAGGTATGCGTATTTCATTTTCGGACAAATTGGTCAACAAGATGGCTGCCAGGCAACCATCTTGGATTTCGATAGTTAAAATTTCTCAAAGTATTTAAAGGATCTTCCTCAAATTTCATATGTATGTTCCTCTAGGGTCCTAGTTATGCATATTGCATTTAGGGACAAATCGGTAACAAGACGGCCAAAAGGCAGCCATCTTTGATTTTGATAGTTAAAATTTCTCAGAGAGGACTGAAGGTATCTTTCTAAAATTGTATTTGTTGGTTCCTCTTGGGCCGTACTTATGCATATTGCATTTTGAGACAAATCGGTAACAAGATGCCCGCCAGACAGCCATTCTAGATTTTGAATGTTAAAGTTTGTTATCACTATTTCTCAGAAAGTAATTAAGGGATAGATCCCAAATTCCATATGTAGGTTCTCTAGGGGTCCTAGTTGAGCATATTGCCTTTTGGGGCCGATTGGTCAAAAAGATGGCCAACTGGCCACCAACTCGAATTTTGATAGTTACCGCTATTTCTCAGAAATTACAGAAGGGATCTCTCTCAAATTCCATACTTAGGTTCCCTTTGGGCCCTAGTTGTTCATATTGCAGTTTGTAATTGATCGGTCAACAAGATGGCTGACCAGCCACCATCTTGAATTTCATCTTTGAAGTTTGTTACTACTATTTCTGCTATTTTAATTACTGAAGCGATCTATCTCAAATTTGATATCTATTTAAATGTTTAAAAAAGTTTGAAAAGTAGGGAAAAGATTCCTCTTTCCATTGTCAGACAAAGATCATTCTTTGATGGGCGCCAAGATCCCTCTGGGATCTCTTGTTTCTTCTGAACTGCCTTCACCTTCACTATGAGATAGTTTAGGGGTGGATATAACAACAGTAATATTAGCATCTGGAAAATTGAGGGTGTCCAGAGACTACTTTTAGGACTTCCTAGTTTAGAACTACTGCCATGGGTTGTAAATCTTTACAAATTTTACACCTGAAATGATCCTGTCATGATCCCAACCAAGTGCTGCTGTTATTTTTCGGGTTTATCCGAAACCTATGTCGGCCCCCATACACTATGTCTATTTTTGATTTCCTATTGGATTGTTGCCAGCAAGGTTGTCAGATGACAGTTAAGTCTTTCCATTTTCAGTAATCTGTGACCTTGACCTTTGAACAGAAAATGATCCAAAGCAAGCACTCTTCCCAAAAGAAGTTCAACAAAAGGGATCTGCTGTTATCACATCTGAATTTAGACAGCACCGTTCACTAGGCAACTTAGTGATACCCATGTGTGGCTTTTATATTGCAAGGGACACCAAGTCCTGTACCCAAGTATGGTAAATGTTGTAGGATATAGCAAGTTTCTGGTTTCCCGAGACTTGTCTATTTCCCGAGGCGGAGCCGAGGGAAATAGGCAAGATCGAGGGAAACTGGAAACTTGATATATCCCTCAATCCCATACTTTAACTGTTTTAATATACCGATACATACAAAAGCTATGATAAGACTAAAAAGATATTTCTTTCATATGCTAACGTTCTCTCTATTCCTGTCGCGTACGGCAATGGTCATTGGAGATTGAGATAATTTTACATTGTAATCGATCTACGTAATCTTATCTTCAAACATACAAATTATTCTGAGATGATAACTGTGATTCTATGTCCGTTTTGTTTTGCTTCTATTCAAACCGCAGGTTAAAATTTGATTCCGCTATGATTTCTCGATATTTCAACATTTATACCACTAGCCATAATATGAAATGAGAGACGTAAGGTGCGATAACAGAGTTATCGTTCCTTCGGAACGAATGTTAACCACGACGATTTTAACCTACCAACACGCTTATAACCGCAAGTTGGGTAATAAGGAAATTGACAGAAAGTTTTTAGTGATATTTTACAGTTAAGTAAATCCAGGCGTGATCTATCTTCTGAGATAGTTGTTGACTCTACGAAAATTCATTTGAGGGAGAAATTTTGGGTCAAACAGGCAAAAATCGACATTTTCACCGCTAGTTTCTGTTTAATTCGTCCTGTTGAATTTAATGATACAGTAGATGAACAGAAATTATCAGTAGTAAAAAGGTGATGTTTTTCTGAATAAAATGGTTCCTTTAAGTCTTTAATAGGTGCCACAAAACTCCAACACGGTGGTCTCGAAATTAGGTATATTTTTGACGTTGATCAGGAATTTCCCCATGGAATGTTCTAGAATGTTCTAGAAGGTTCTCGAAGCGTCTACATATGACGTCATTTCCGGAAATCCCAATATTGTGTATTGAGCCGGTTCGTGAATGTTGAAGCCGCCTTCGCTGTTCAAGTTAAGTATCCAATATAAGGTAAGTAGTTATGCATTTTATGTTTTGTAGACACTGGATCACTATCGTTGGATATAAGTATTATTTCATGTGTAATATTTGATGTTAAGAGTTTGTTGTTGTCTGATTTGATTGTTTTTGTAAGCCTGCAGTTCAGAGTGTGACCTAAATATAAACATGCGATTGACTGACAACAGAACCAAAGCGTTTCAAATCATAGCTTGAAAAATGTCAGTTGTACTTGCTCTGAGACAGGTTCTGTTTGAATGATTGTGTAATTAAATTGCTACATAAGCCATAGTTGACGCTTGTTTAGATTGTTTTTATAACTGTTTACAACTGCAGCCAGTCTAAAAATAGCACCGAGCTTCACCTGTGTGTAGCCGCGACCGTTGACGAGTCAAGTTAAGTTAAGTTAAGTTTATTTTCCAGTACAGGATTGAGGTCCTCTACACTGGACTCATAATCCTACAAGCACTTCTATCAAGCACTTGGCCTAATAATGCATTAGTGTTGTAGTTAACAATTTGAAGACTTTTAATGAATTTCACTGACAGTGTGTCAGGGCATTTCGATTTCCTGACCATGTCTTGATGACATGGTTTTTGTAGGGTCCTAATTAAGTATTGATATTAAACAATTCCTATGGGTAAATGGGTAAAACAGAACAGACATGGTTTCCAGAATTTTAAATATGTAAACAGAACAGGCCTGGCTTCAAGTTATTCTCACTATTTTAATTCGACAGACAAACCAATTGATTACTGATATAGTCCAATTACTTTAATCAGTTAACAATTAAGGAATGTGTATGGAAACGAGTACTACTACATGTGCATATTAATGAGTATGATTGACAACATACCAACAGTGTGCATACGTATACGCCATGTGCAGACACCACACATCATGTCTGATACAGATAACACATAAATTTTGTCCAATTTGTTTCGCATATCACATATATATATAAATGCACATGTGTAGTGGACCATTGTATTATTGATAATATTACACCATCAATACTGAGTGTTAAGGAAATTCTTGTTAAATTATTTATTACAGTTTTATTTTACACAATATATACTAGGTTTATTGCTTAATTAATTTATATTCATTATGTCCTTATGTGTCAGGAACCATTTAGCATTGCCTTGCCCTCAAGAAAATCTAATTAACTCTTTCAAGGGAGGCAATTCAAGATTTATCCCTCCACATACATAGACCATAATTGTATATGGTTTGTGAATGGTTAAGAAGTTCAGACATGATACCACTAGCCCTCCACCTCTGAAACCAATTGCGAGTTGAATCCCATGTGGGGCAGTAAGTTGTTAGGTACTGCTGGTCCATGGTTTTTCTCCGGGTACTCTGGCTTTCCTTGGGCATCTAAACCTAGCACGTCCAAATGAGTGAAATGGAAGATGAGCAGTAACTGAACGAATCAAAGTTGTAAACATTGGATAAAACCCCAACAAAGATAAGAGACTTAAGTTCTACATGTAACATTACATGTAGAGATATATACCAGTATCTATATGTACTATGTCTATGTACACACAAGATGTTTCGTTTATACATGGCATATTCAGCTTACAGTGAAGTTAAACGAAAGTTTTAAAACTAAAAGTGAAGTAAATGAACTTGATTACATCGGACTTGCGCAACTCGATGAAATCTACGTGACAGAAGTCGAAAGTAAAGGTGGTCTAGAAGCTAATGGCTTATCAATAGACTGAAGATCAGGTAAATCAGGTAAATGTACATTGACCTGGATCCCCCGGAGTTAGGCCCAAGTTTCTGGACACTTGGGGAGGAGGTGTGTCATAGTAACAACAAGTTTTAAAAAATTAAATGTAGGCCTTCTGAATATCAAGCACTCAACAGACTCTTCAGTTTCGAGCATTTCAGAGACCAACTGCATTTTTAATTGATTTTTTTTTTACATTTTTTTCAAATTTCTGGGTCTGGGTCGCTCAGCCAATATCCAGAACAAACAATAATTTATTAAACTTAAACTTTTGGGAATAAAGCTAAAAAATCATATAATCTCTCTCATTCTAGTTATTAACACAGTTAAATTAAAAAAAATTAAGGCCATTTCGGTTTAAAAGGTACAATGTTATTGTACTGCTAAATACATTGAGGGTTTGAAAAATGACAGCTAACTTTGAAAGGGGTGCTTTCAAGTAAATACTTCATTCTGTACTTGTTCTCATAAAATATTTTCACTGGGATTGAGTAAAGGGAATTAATTTACTTGTTTAATTTGTCATTTTCTAGGTATATTTTCTAGTATAATTGCTAAATACAATTAAAAGAATAGCCAAAATAAAAGACATGTATGTAATGTGTAAACTGTTTCTGTTAGCCAGGCGCGTATTGTTCTATAATTACCATTTTCTTATTTATATGAGAAAAAAATTCTTTTTGATAAAATAGGTATAAGCAGAGACTTTTACATGAGTATTAGTTTAATGTCCTATTAAAGGCCAGATTTGTTGGTGAGGAAAGTCGGAATACTTTGAGAAAAACACCAACCAGCGGTCAGTACTTGGCAACTGCCCCAATGGGATTCAAACTTGTGTCCCAGAGAATGGAGCTATAAGATTGTGGTAATATGTTGGGCCGGGACATCTTAATTAACCACTTGGCCACCAGGTCCCGACTTTTACATTGATAATTATATACACGCCAGGGTCGTGTAAGGATGTGATTTAGTTGGTGGAGGAAAGCCAGAATCCTCGGGAGAAAAGCCACCGACCAGTGGTCAGTACCTGGCAACTGTCTCCAAATGGGAATTTGAACTCGCGACCCAGAGGTGCGAGCTTAGCTATAGGCTTGTGGTAATATGTCTGTACATCTTAACCCATTTGGCCACCGTGGCCCAGGCTTTTACAATGTTTATGATATTCAATGACATTTCAAAAATCGTTAATGTCATGCGCATTATAATATCTAAATTAAATATCCAGAATCAGATAATTAATAGATGATAGAGGAAAGTTGGAGTAACCCAGAGAAAAATCACTGACCAGCAGTCAATACCTGGATCTACCACACATGGCAGCCATCGACACTAACGTAAGACCGGGGGCCCGAGGCCCCTTAAATTTGCTACGGGCCCCCTGATTGTCTGCCGTTTGTGGCCCGGCGGGCCCCTGACTATTTACAAGAAAAATTAATATTAAGAACAGGTAATCCCACTGAATTTGCATTATGTCGAGTGTCTAACCGATCTAACTACGAAGCACTAATAATTCAGTCGCACTCGTCGCAAACGTGTAACGAACGAATAAGGTACGTGAATCTTTGATGTTAGCGCATCACCGAAACGCTTGTTTATAAATACAATCCAATCCCTTCCTATCATAAGCGTCGGAAAGGACTTTGATTACATTCCAAGATGTCGTTTTTTGAGTAGATGGTTGGGAATTAACTCCTCCACCAGCGAAAAAACAAAAACCTCTCAGGAAATACAACAAAGTAATCAAATATATGAAAAAATGAAGAATCTGATGATGATGATGAATTCGATAATATATGCAAACAAGACTTGTTTGCAGTTACAAAGGAAAGCGTGTAAGCTTTTAATGGAAAATTGAAAATAATATTGAACAATCAACGATCAATTTTTGTGTGATTTTCTTTATTTTAAACCTACTGAATCTAAATTGGTTCAAAGGAAAAACATCTCCGAAAAGGAAGAAAATTACTTCATTCATCAATATATGATTATTCTAGAAGAATTAAAAAATATCGATATTTAATTTGATCAAAATCCAGGGCCCCCTGATTTCCATCAGGCCCCACTTTTATCATCAAAGGGAGCCCGGAGGTCTTCCTAAGCAAATTAAAGTTAGTGTCTAAGCCTGCATGGGATTCAAACTCGTAACCCAAAGGTAGTGGGCTTGTGGTAAATAAATGTCAAGACACCACTTTACCACTCAGCACCCACAGCCCCTAACAAGCTACTCCATCTTTTTCACCTTCTGAATAATTTAAAACAGTGTGTTTTAATAAGTGACCAATACTTATGATGGACGGCAAAGAAAATTTATCAGAAAGTTGAAATTAAAGTGATCATGAAGTCATTTTGCAGGGACAAATATGCAATTGTGTGTTTGGCTTAAAACTGCATGTAAGAAAATAAGATTTCATCTGGAATAGGAAAGGGGAGGTAATTGACTGATTTGCTCACTTTCATGCATTCAGCTAACATTCATTTCAAAAACTTCCCGGTACCTCTTAATAACTTGTTGGGTGTTCGTACAATACATATTACATGAATTCTGGATATTAACTTGATGTGTATCATTACAGTATAATTATGTGATTCTTCTATTACATGTATATGATATAAAAACAATTGTTAAACATTCTAATCTTGTTCTCCTAAAATGTATGTATTTGTAAGGGATTGAGTGTTTGACGAGGACGATATTGTTATTATTATCAATTTCATTTTCTTACTATATGAGGAAAAACAGTTTCTTTTTGATAAAATGGGTATAGGGGAGTTTTTTACATGATTATTCATGAACATGCATATTTCCAGGGTACATGTAAGAACACGAAAACTTGTGATGTCATTTACATGAC
>SAYR01059236.1:0-10586 GCA_004382745.1 Argopecten irradians irradians
GCGGTGAATTATAGACTCTTCAGGATTATTCAAGGTAAAACAATTTGAATACCATTTTTAGGGATACTATGGATTAAAAACTGCTATCCCCAAACATTGGAAAACTAGTATTATACAAAAGGATGTAAATTGACTGAAGTAGAAAATAGATATATAAAAAATCTTGAAAACAAAAGAGAAGAACAAAAAGATTTCTATCAAATAGTTAATTAAAAAACAGCAAACATTACCACTTAATAAATATTTTAAGTGGCGAAGAACAAGATTGGTCAAATATATCTGAAGAAAATTGGAAATCGATTTTTAACTAGCCTTCTCCACACCGATGATATTAGTCTGCAAGATTCACAGACTTTAAAATCTTACATAGAATTCTATTACTAATTCGAGATTTACTAAAAATGAGAATCGTTGAACAGGAATTCATGTATTTTTGCGGTTGTACACAAAGAAACCAATTTGATCTCCTTTGGGATTGTCACATGTATGCTCCCTGTGGAATTTTAATTAGTAATTTTAAGTTTACTTCAATTGCAATCTAAACTTTCCGACAGTAACAGCTGTACTATACTGTTTGTGTAGATGAGACAACCCTGAGTGATTGTATAAATATTTGTATCTTAATTACAAAAATACATCTACTCGTGTAGAGCAAAGTATTCATGTACCTACTATGAAGGCGTCAAAAATATGTGCTTTATACTATAACAAAATAGAAAACCCAGTATATTAATCATACTCCTTGTCAAAGCAGGCAAAAAGTTACTTCAATTTTTGGTCAGAAATCACCACTGGCACTGAAATTAGCAATAGTATGTATATTGATAATTATATCTTCATACTAATTGAATGATCCAACAATGGGATATTAAATACGTAACATGTTTTATGTACAATGTGACTGGAAAAATAATAGAATACAAAAAAAAAAACCATCAACCACATTGTTCTACGGCTGGACCCCTCTAACATCTGGCCATAAACATGGGTGAGGTGATGACTAAGAGGGGAGGGGTGGCACATCAACCACATGGTTCACAGCTGGACCCTCTATAACTAGACCATAAACCTGGGGTACATGTAGGTAACTTAGAAGGTGGGGGGCGGTGGCCGCAACATCAACCACATGTTCTACGCTGGACCCTCTATAACTAGCCATAAAACCTGGGACAGTAGGGTTGTAACTTAGAAAGTGGGGGTGGGGATGGCGCACATCAACCACATGTTCTTTCGGCTGGACCCCTCTACAACTGGCCATAAACCTGGGTAAGGTGTGACTGACGAGGGGAGGGGGCAACCATCAACCACATGTCTACAGCTGGACCCCTCACACTGGCCATAAAACCTGGTTAAGGTGTAAACTTAGAGGGTGAGGGGGGTGGGCAACATCAACCAAATGTTCTACAGCTGGACCCCTCTACCACTGCCATAAACCTGAGGTAAGGTGTAAACTTAGAGGTGAGGGTATATCAGAGGGCAACATCAAACACATGTCTACGGCTGGACCCCTTGCTACAAACTAGCCATAAACATGGGTAAGGGTAACTAAGAGGATGGGGGGGGGGCAACATCAACCACATGTTCTACAGCTGACCCCTCTAAAACTGGACAATAAACTGTGAAGATTGTAACTTAGAGAGTGGGGGAAATATCAACCACCTGTTCTATAGCTGGAACCCTCTACCACTGGCCATAAACATGAGTAAGGTGTGACTTAAAGGGGGGGGGGGGGAGGGAGGCAACATCATACCACATTGTTTCTACGGTGGACCCCTCTACAACAGCCATAAAAACCTGGTAAGGTTGTGACTTTAGAGGGAGAGGGGGCAACATTCAACCCACATGTTTTCTACGGCTTGGACCCCTCTACCATCTGGCCATAAACTGGTAAGGTGTGACTTAGAGCGGGAGGGGGGCAACATCAACTACATGTTCTATGGCTGGACCCCTCTACAACTGGCCATAAACCTGGGTAAGGTGTAACTTAGAGGGTGAGGGGGGCAACATCAACCACATGTTCTACGGCTGGACCCCTCTACAAACTGCCATAAACTTGGTAAAAGGTGTGAGTTATAGGGGAGGGGCGGCAACAATCAACCACATTTCTTAGGTGACCCTCTACACTAGCCATAAACCTGGCGTTAAGGTGTGACTTATAGCGGGAGGGATGGGCAACCATTCAACCACATGTTCTACGGCTGGACCCTCTACAACTGGTGCCAAAAACTTAGGGTAAGGTGTGAGTTATAGGGGAGGTGGGCAAATCAACCACATGTCATGGTGAAAACCCCTCTACAACTTAGCCATAAAACCTGGGTAAGTGTGACTTATAGGGAGGATGGCACATCAACCACATGTTCTACGCTGGACCCCTACTACAACTGGCCATAAACTTGGGTAAGGTGTGACTTAGAGGAAGGGGGGCAACATCAACCACATGTTTTCTCTTTTTTTTTTTTTTTTTAAGCTGGACCCCTCTACAACTAGCATAACCTGGGCTTAAGGGTGACTTAAGGAGAGGGCAACATCAACACAGTCTTACCGTTGGACCCCTCGTACAATCTGGCCAGTAAACCTGGGTAAGGTGTGGGACTTATAGGGAAGGGGGGCAACATCAACCACATGTTTACGCTGGACCCCTCTACAACTAGCCATAAACCTGGGTAAGGTGTGACTTATAGGAAAGTGTGGGGCAACATCAACCACATGTTCTACATCTGGACCCCTCTACACGTGTTGTGGCCACAAACCTGCGGTAATGGTGTAACTTTTAGGGCAACCAAACTTTGTTTAAATGACTTAGCATGAGTGTTGTTGTTATTATCATTATGGTTCTAACTCAAATGATTTAGGAACTGTATGTTTGTTTCCAGTTTACAATTCTGTAGGTTTCACCAATGATGTGTCTGGTGTAATTTGGTTATAAATCAACTCAATATTTAATGACTAGAAGTGATTCGTAGAGGAAATATCATTACAAGAGTTGCCTATCGCCTAAGAATTAATGGCCATATGGTCAGTAGGGCCCAATGAGTTTATAGCTTTCCTGAATTGCAAGTTTTTATTTTAACACATACTTGAATCTTATAATGTTATGATTTTCATTTAGGCCGAGAAGAGATCGCACTTACTTGTTGAAAGAGGATGTGATATAAACTGTACAGGATAAAAGAAACCCAATGTGACACCATTTGAGGAAGCTGTAAACAAAACGACTTGGTAAGGTTAAAACAACATCATGTGACAAAGGTGATATCACTGATGGGTTCTAGTCCTTCATTAGTACATGTGACAAGAAGCGGAATCTGATCACTGATGGCGTTCTTAGGTCTCTGTCATTAGTACACGTGACAAGGATGATCACTGATGGGTTCTACGTCCTTTCATTAGTACTTGTGACAGAGGGATGATCACTGATGAGCAGGTTCTAGGTCCTTCAGTTAGTACATGTGACAAAGGGCATGATCACTAATGTCGGCTAGTCTAGGTCCTTCACTAGTACATATGACAAAAGATGATCATCTAAGGGTTCTAGGTCCATTCAGTTTTTAATTTGACCAAAGGATGATCACTGAATGGTTCTAGTGTCCTTCTAGTCATGTGCATGTGACAAAGGGATTGATCCCACTGATTGGGTCGTAGGCCTTCATGAGTACTCGTGACAAAGGGAATGATCACTGAGTTTCTGGTCTTCATTATGTACATGTGCACAAAGGGCATGATCACTTGATGGGTTCATACGGTCCTTCGTCTAGTACATGTGACAAGTGATTGAGCCACTGATGGGTTTAGGTTCCATCATTAGTACATGTGACAAATGGATGGATTACTGATGCGTTCTGGGTCCTTTATAGTACATGTGACAAAGGGATGATCAACTGATGGTTCTAGGTCCTTCATTAGTACATTGACAAAAGGGATGATCACTGCAGGGTTCTAGGTCCTATTATTAGACAGAGGAATGACACTGGTTATGACAAAGGATGATCACGATGGGTTGCCAGGTCCTTCAATTAGTACATGTGACAAAGGATGACCCTGATGGGCTCTAGGGTCCTCATTAGTACACTGACAAAGGGATGATTCCACGATGGGTTCTAGGTCATTAGTACATGACAAAGGATGTCGAGGTTCAGGCTTCTAGTAGTGACAAAGGGATGATCACTGATGGGTTCTAGGTCCTTATAGCTAACATGTGACAAAATGGATGATCACTGAATGGGTTCTATGGTCCTTCTATTAGTACATGTGACAAAGAGATGATTCACTGATGGTTCAGCTCTCTTACATTCAAGATATCAGTACATTGACAAAAGCATGATCACTGATGGGTTCTTGGTCCCTTCATTAGTACAATGCTGGCAAAAGGTGATGATCACTTGATGGGTTCTAGGTCCTTCATTAGTACATGTGACGAAAGGCGATGATCACTGATGGGTTCTAGGTCTTCAGTTAGTACATGCTGAAACAAAGGGATTGATCACGAGGTTCTAGGTCCTTCATTAGTACCAGTGTGCAAAAGGATGATCACGATGGGTTCTAGGTCCTTCATTAGTAACATGGGAAAGGATGATTATGATGGGTTCTGGGTCCTTCATTAGTACATATGAAAAAGGGATGATTACTGATGGGTTTTGGGTCCTTCATAAGTACATGTACATGTGACAAAGGGATGACCACTGATGGGTTCTGGGTCCTTCATGAGTACATGTGACAAAGGGATGATCACTGATGGGTTCTAAGTCCTTTATTAGTACATGTGACAAAGGGATGATCACTGATGGGTTCTAGGTCCTTCATTAGTACATGTGACAAAGGGATGACCACTGATGGGTTCTAGGTCCTTCATTAGTACATGTGAAAAAGGAATGATTACTGATGGGTTCTAGGTCCTTCATTAGTACATATGAAAAAGGGATGATTACTGATGGGTTCTAGGTCCTTCATTAGTACATGTGACAAAGGGATGACCACTGATGGGTTCTAGGTCCTTTGTTAGTACATGTGACAAAGGGATGATCACTGATGGGTTCTAGGTTCTTCATTAGTACATGTGACAAAGGATGATTACTGATTGGTTCTAGGTCCTTTGTTAGTACATGTGACAAAGGGATGACCACTGATGGGTTCTAGGTCCTTCATTAGTACATGTGACAAAGGGATGACCACTGATGGGTTCTAGGTTCTTCATTAGTACATATGACAAAGGGATGATCCCTGATGGGTTCTAGGTCCTTTGTTAGTACATGTGACAAAGGGATGACCACTGATGGGTTCTAGGTCCTTTGTTAGTACATGTGACAAAGGGATGACCACTGAGAGGTTCTGGGTTCTTCATTAGTACATGTGACAAAGGGATGATCACTGATGGGTTCTAGGTCCTTCATCAGTATTTGTGACAAAGGGATGATCCCTGATGGGTTCTAGGTCCTTCATTAGTACATGTGACAAAGGGATGATCACTAATGTGTTCTAGGTCCTTCAATAGTACATGTGGCAAAGGGATGATCACTGATGGGTTCTGGGTCCTTCATTAGTACATGTGACAAAGGGATGATCACTGATGGGTTCTAGGTTCTTCATTAGTACATGTGACAAAGGGATGATCACTGATGGGTTCTAGGTCCTTCATTATTACATGTACATGTGACAAAGGGACGATCACTATTGGGTTCTAGGTCCTTCATTAGTTCATGTGACAAAGGGATGATCCCTGATGGGTTCTAGGTCCTTCATTAGTACATGTGACAAAGGGATGATCATTGATAGGTTCTAGGTTCTTCATTAGTACACGTGACAAAGGGATGATCACTGATGGGTCCTAGGTCCTTCATTAGTACATGTGACAAAGGGATGATCACTGATGGGTTCTAGGTCCTTCATTAGTACATGTGACAAAGGGATGATCACTGATAGGTTTTAGGTCCTTCATTAGTACATGTGACAAAGGGATGATCACTGATGGGTTCTAGGTCCTTCATTAGTACATGTGACAAAGGGATGATCACTGATGGGTTCTGGGTCCTTCATTAGTACATGTGACAAAGGGATGATCACTGATGGGTTCTAGGTCCTTCATTAGTACATGTGACAAAGGGATGACCACTGATGGGTCCTAGGTCCTTCATTAGTACATGTGGCAAAGGGATGATCACTGATGGGTCCTAGGTCCTTCATTAGTACATATGACAAAGGGATGATCACTGATAGGTTCTAGGTCCTTCATTAGTACATATGACAAAGGGATGATCACTGATGGGTCCTAGGTCCTTCATTAGTACATGTGACAAAGGGATGATCACTGATGGGTTCTGGGTCCTTCATGAGTACATGTGACAAAGGGATGATCGCTGATGGGTTATAGGTCCTTCATTAGTACATGTGACAAAGGGATGACCACTGATGGGTTCTAGGTCCTTCATTAGTACATGTGACAAAGGGATGATCACTGATGGATTCTAGGGCCTTCATTAGTACATATGACAAAGGGATGATCACTGATGGGCTCAAAGTCCTTCATTAGTACATGTGACAAAGGGATGATCACTGATGGGTCCTAGGTCCTTCATTAGTACACGTGACAAAGGGATGATCACTGATGGGTCCTAGGTCCTTCATTAATACATGTGACAAAGGGATGATCACTGATGGGTCCTAGGTCCTTCATTAGTGATATACAATGATATAATCATACTTTGTTTATTCAAAGTCATATAATCATGTATAAACCCTGTGCTTATTTGGTCCTATCTAAACTTTTTAACAAGAATTCAAGTTATAGATATATTTTGAATATTCAAGAAGTAAAATTTTTCTCCAGAAACTTTTATCACTTCGGCAGGTTGTGACAGTGTTACTGGAGAAAGGGGTTAATCCAGACCAGCTGCTAACCGATGGTCAAACTGCGTTGTGTCGGGCCGCACTGTGGGACGAACAACAGCTGGCCAAAGTGCTTATTACAGGTAGGATTTTAGTAAGCAGTAAATGTACTGTACAATTCTTTATATAGACACAAAAAGAAGTGATAGATGTTATTCACTGAGACATCTTGGATTACCAATCAACCAAACAAGCTAAAGCCAAGGTTTGTGTTAGTGTTTTGTGTTAGTGTTTTGTGTTAGTGTTTTGTGTTAGTATTTTGTGTTAGTGTTTTGTGTTAGTATTTTGTGTTAGTGTTTGTGTTAGTGTTTTGTGTTAGTATTTTGTGTTAGTGTTTTGTGTTAGTATTTTGTGTTAGTGTTTTGTGTTAGTATATATGCCGAGGTTTGTATTCCACCAGTGTTACAGTTAGATGCTCACCCTGACAATGGCATTGTGCCCCAGTTTATGGTTACAATGTTTCCATGCTTTTAATTCTGTTTGATTTCTCCAGGTAAGGCCTCCATCGATGCTCACCCTGACAATGGCATTGTGCCCCAGTTTATGGTTACAATGTTTCCACTTACAATGTTTCCATGCTTTTAATTCTGTTTGATTTCTCCAGGTAAGGCCACCATCGATGCTCGCTCTGACAATGAGGGTGTGCCCCAGTTTATGGTTACAATGTTTCCATACTTTTAATTCTGTTTGATTTGTCCAGGTAAGGCCTCCATCGATGCTCTGACAATGGCATTGTGCCCCAGTTTATGGTTACAATGTTTTCATACTTTAAATTCTGTTTGATTTGTCCAGGTAAGGCCTCTGTCGATGCTCGCTCTTACAATGACGGTGTGCCTCAGTTTATGGTTACAATGTTTCCATACTTTAAATTCTGTTTGATTTGTCCAGGTAAGGCCTCCATCGATGCTCGCTCTGACAATGATGGTGTGCCCCAGTTTATGTTACAAATGTTTTCAATAACTTTGATTTCTGTTTGATTTCTCAGGTAAGGCTCACATCGATGTCAGCACCCTGACAATGGTCATTGGGTGCCCCAGTTTAGGTTACAATGTTTCCTATACTTTTAATTCTGTTTGTTTGTGCCAGGTAAGGCCTTAATCTGATGCTCGCTCCTGACAATACGGCATTGTGCCACGTTTTTGGTACATGTTTCAATGCTTTTTAATTCTGTTTGTTTGTCCAGGTAAGTGGCATCTGCTCAGCCCTGACAATGGCATTGTTTGCCCAGTTTATGGGTAAATGTTTCCATACTTTAATGTCTTGTTTGATTTCCAGGTAAGGCCTCCATCGATGCTCGCCCTGACAATTGAGATGTGCCAAGTTTTATGGTGACAATGTTTCCATACTTTTAAATGTCTGTTTGATTTTTTTCAGGTAAGGCCTCCATCGATGCGCACCTCTGACAATGAAGGTGTGCCCAGGTTTATGGTTACAATGTTTCCATATTTTAAATAATTCTGTTTGGATTTGTCGCAGGTAAGGCTCTGTCGATGCTGCCACCCGACAATGGCATTGTGCCCCAGTTATGAGTTACAATGTTTTCGATGCTTTTAATCTGTTTGATTTGTCAGGTAAGGCCTCGCTATCGATGCTCCACCTAACAATGGCATTGTGCCCAGTTATGGTTACAATGTTTTCCATACTTTAATTTTGTTTTGATTTCTCGACAGGGTAAGGGCCTCCATCGATGCTGCCTGACAATGGCATTGGTGCCCCAGTTTATGGTTACAATGTTTTCCATTCTTTTTAATTCTGTTTGATTTGTCCAGGTAAGGCCTCCATCGATGCTACGCTCTGACAATGACGGCTGTGCCCCAGTTTATGGTTACAATGTTCCATACATACTTTAAATTCTGTTTGATTTGTCCAGGTAAGGCCTGTCGATGCTCGCTCTTACAATGACGGTGTGCCCAGTTTATGGTTACAATGTTTCATACTTTAATTCTGTTTTGATTTGTCCAGGTGGCCTCCCATCGATGCTCACCTACTGACATGGATTGTGCCCCAGTTTATGGTTAGCAATGTTTTCATACTTTTAATTCTGTTTTGATTTGTCCAGGTAAGGCTCCATCGATGCTTGCGCTCTGAACAATGGCCAGTGTGCCCCAGTTTATGGTATACTGTTATCATGATATTAAATTCTGTTTAGATTTGTCCAGTAAGGCCTCCATCGATACTCTGACAATGCATTGTGCCCAGTTTATGGTTTACAATGTTTTCCTCCTTTTAATTCTGTTTGATTTTGTCCAGGTAAGCCTCCATGCTGGCTTGCTCCGACAATGACGTGTGTGCCCAGTTTATGGTTACAATGTTTCCATACTTTAATTCTGTTTGATTTCTCCAGGTAAGGCCTCCATCGATGCTTGCCTGACAATGATGTGCACCAGTTTATGGCTACAGTGTTTCCATGCTTTTAAATTTTTTGATTTGATTGTCCAGGTAAGGGCCTGCCATCGATGCTCATACCTTGACAATTGCATTGTGCCCCAGTTTATGGTTACAATGTTTCCATGCTTTTAAATTCTGTTTGATGTTGTCCAGGTAAGGCTCCATCCGATGCTCACTCTGAACAATGACATTGTGCCCCAGTCTTATGGGTTACAATGTTTCCATGCTTTAAATTCTGTTTGATTTTCCAGGTAAGGCCTCCTCGATGCTCGCTGACAATGCGGTGGTGCCCCAGTTTATGGTTACAATGTTCATACTTTTAATTCTGTTTTGATTTGTCCAGGTAAGGCCTCCATCGATGCTCGCTGCTGACAATGCCATTGTGCCCCAGTTTATGGTTACAATGCTTTCCATACTTTTAATTCTGTTTGATTTGTCCAGGTAGGCCTCCATCGATGCTCGCCTGACAATGCATTGTGCCCCAGTTTATGGTTACATGTTTCATACTTTTAATTCTGTTGATTTGTCCAGGAAAGGCCTCCATCGATGCTCACCCCTGACTAATGGCATTGTGCCCCAGTTTATGGTTACAATGTTTTCCATACTTTTAATTCTGTTTGATTTGTCCAGGTAAGGCCTCCATTCGATGCTCGCCCTGTACAATGCAGTGTGCCCCAGTTTATGGTAAGAATGTTTCAATACTTTTAATTCTGTTTTGATTTGTCCAGGTAAGGCCTATCGATGCTTCTGACAATGGCATTGTGCCCAGTTTATGCGTTACAATGTTTTACTACTTTAATTCTGTTGATTGTCCAGGAAGGCTTCTATGTCGATCGCTCGCATTAATGAGGGTGTGCCCCAGTTTATGGTTACAATGTTTTCATACTTTTAATTCTGTTTGATTTGTCCAGGTAAGGCCTCCATCGATGCTGGCTCTGACAATGACTGTGTGCCCCAGTTTATGGTTACAATGTTTTCATACTTTTAATTCTGTTTGATTTGTCCAGGTAAGGCCTCTGTCGATGCTCGCCCCGACAATGACATTGTGCCCCAGTTTATGGTTACAATGTTTCCATGCTTTTAATTCTGTTTGATTTGTCCAGGTAAGGCCTCCATCGATGCTCTGACAATGGCATTGTGCCCCAGTTTATGGTTACAATGTTTCCATGCTTTTAAATCTGTTTGATTTCTCCAGGTAAGGCCACCATCGATGCTCGCTCTGACAATGACGGTGTGCCCCAGTTTATGGTTACAGTGTTTTCATACTTTAAATTCTGTTTGATTTTTCCAGGTAAGGCCTCCATCGATGCTCGCTCTGA
>SAYR01059329.1:8387-29431 GCA_004382745.1 Argopecten irradians irradians
AGGATCTCTGGCAAACCTTTTATAAAACAGGGATCTTCAGCCGCATCAATGAAGTTAAGAATTCAATAGAATTCTGTAATCACTGAATTTCTTATACACCAAACCCATGCTTCTACTTGGTTCTCAGAAAATAATTTTTAATCCCCCAGGCGGAAAATTTATTTTTTCTTACTCTATTTATAACAAAAAACAAAAAAAAAAAACACCCTTTGTTTTATTGGCCGAGTTCTTAGGATTATTTAGTATCAATAAGAATGACTTCTGTTATATGATAGAAATTGTGAACATGGTACTTTACAAAGCCAAGTCTTCTTTTACTCAGCTAACTTAATTATTTGATTTCTAGTTTCAAAAACTGAGAGTTAGGACCCAAGATTGCATGTACAGCTAATTATTGCTAAATAGAACCTTGTCTCCTCAACCTACTATTGGTCCAATAGTACACCTACAGACACTTCTCACACTCCTGACCCCTTTGAGGCCTAGGATGACCCAATGTGTGGTCGCTGGTCCATCTAATACTGCCTGTAACAGTTAACCGATATTAGCTCTCATCACCTATTTTAATGCTCTACTCTCATTCTCACTATCTTTTTTTTTTTCCAAATGAAAATTTTATTCAAAACTAAAAGGAAACCCTAACAGATTACAGTTTGAGGACACTACCCATTCAGTTACTTTCTGAGAAAACAGACAGAAAAACAATAATCAACTATCAAAATCCACAGCTATCATTATGGATCGGGCCTGTCCAGGGACTCTTTTGTCACAGATCTGGTCCAAACATGCAATATGCACAAAGGGAAACCTAGCGAGAAATATTCAATTTGAACGAGAGAGAGTTGCTTTCTCATTAAACTTTCTGAGAAATAGCGGAAATACAAATTTCAATTACCCAAATCCAGATGAGCTGCACCCTGTCTGCCATCTCTGTTCACCAATCAGTTTCTGAAAAATGCAATAGTGCACTATAATCAAGGACCCTAGGGGACCTGCACATGAAAAATCTCTAAGACATATTCCTTTTCACTTCTTTTATGAGGAAATAGTCATACAAAACCTCAACCTGCCAAAATCCAAGATGGCATCCCTGGTCGTCTCCTCAATATTAACAACCATAGTGAGAGGTAGCTAGCTTTCAAGAGAAAAAAAAACATGATAGTTTCATTCAACACAACAAGACTTATTACCTAAAGTCACACTTCTCCTCATGCTCTCAATGAATGTAAAAAAAAATTATGTTGCCTCTAATTCCGTTTTAAAATTATAAGCCACAATTTTCAACTGTCATAATACTCAGGTAAATTTTTTGTGGATTGTTACATATAAAGGTTGCCAAATTTAAAGGATAACTATTATCTTCTTTTCTTTCATGCATGTAGAAAAAATATATAGAACTATTATTATATGATGAACAAACGTTTCATTAGAACATACGACTTTCACACACACTAAACATTACTGTTAAAAGCATATAACAGGCTTCCAACATATTACTGCCTATAGTAACTTGCTAACCAAGTATATCAATGTATACAACATCTTTCTGTTCCAATGCCTTTAGTAAATTACTATTATTCAACTAATTATTAATTCTCTACTTAATTACTTGTTTTAAATCATAAATACAAACACATTTATTATTAGCTCTTACTGAGATCCTGCTATCATCGTGCGTACAGCCACGGGGGTCAACCCTTCCCTTCAACCAGGGCGTACTGACTCAGCATGGCTTCCCTCTATCCATGCGACAACTACA
Organism: Argopecten irradians irradians; assembly: GCA_004382745.1. Taxonomy (NCBI): domain Eukaryota; kingdom Metazoa; phylum Mollusca; class Bivalvia; order Pectinida; family Pectinidae; genus Argopecten; species Argopecten irradians. The sequence goes on from SAYR01059329.1 coordinate 10,147, forward strand.
CAGTGGACAGTACTAACTCTCTATCTATATGTACTAGATAATAATTACCGTGTACTTAATTTAAACTCAATGCTATTCTGCTCATATATGTAAGTAAATAGGAAAATAAAAGCGTGTAATAAAAAATTTTAGAGGGTTTTGAATTTCCTATGATCTTACTTTACCTCAGTACCCGCACCTTTAGATTCATGTGGCTCAGACCTGATGCCCATAGTCAGCCTCTGATACCGTAGACAAACTCTAAACGTCAAGCGACAATCATGTGTCAGACATGTTATATGCTTGGACAGCACAGAAGTTTCTTAGGCTTGATAATTATTTCCCATTCCACACAGAATATCATGTCTCGGTCATATAAACTGGTTCATCCAAGCTATGGGTCAATATAACACCAAATGATGGCCAGTCAGCGTATACATAAATGGGACATGGTTGTGGATGAAAAGAATATGATGTGTATCTAAACCAGCGAAAGAAAAATATTTTACATCTTAAACAAACGAAACGCCACTTCCCTGAAAAGACTAAAAACAATATTTTTTGATTGTCCATTGATTCTTCTCTATTTTATTCACGTTTTTTAAAGTATAATACATTAAGAACAATAGAATTCTAAGGCAATGGGTCATATTAAACATTAGGACTTTGACAAATTTATTTATCGAACTCGGGACAAATGAGAAAACCAATTTAGGTGATTCTTCCTAACACTTGGCAGAACTATACACAGTCCAGATATATATCAATATAATACAGACTACGCAGTCATACGAATCTAGCATCCCAAACAGTCATGATTGAAATTGCCCACCAAAGTAATGATTATAGATTGCATCCGCAGTCCAGTGTATAGATTAGCCCACCAGCCTTTTGAGATCTAGCACTACCAACGCATATTATAAATTGATCCAACGTCAATGATTAGTGAACTAGATCACAAAGTCAAGTTATTGCTTTACTTCCAACCAAACAGTCTATATAGAGATCTTCCTCCCAAAATCCATGATAGAGATCTAGCACTTCACCAACAGTCAAGTATAAGATCTGCATCAACGTCAATATTAATGAGACTTAGACAAGTCAAGTTTGAATTAGCACTCACCAACTCATAGAGTCTAGCCTCCCCAAGCCATGAATACACTACCGATAATTATAAAAATCATGTAGATTCACAATCGATATAAGTCTTCACTCCACATGATTTAAGATCAGCTCACATCATGAATTATAAGAGTTGACTACCAGTCTTTTGAGCTACTTCAACCAAACAGTCCATGATTATAGAGATCTAATAGCACTCAACCAAACAGTCAATGACTTTATATGAGATCTTAGCTTCACCAAACAGTCCATGAATTTATCGAGAGTTCTTAGCGAACACTCACCAAACGATCCATAATTATAGAGATCTCTTGACAGCTTACCAAACAGCCCTATGATTATAGAGATTCTTAGCCTCACTAACACAGTCTCAAGATTAATAGAGATCCAGCCACGCTCACCAAACAGACAGTCAATGAATCTTGATCAAACGACAGAAAGAGACTCTTTAGCACTTCACCAAAACAGTCCGATGAATTTAGCTCACCAATAATATTAAGAGATCTTAGCACTCACCAAACAGTCCATGTATAAATCTATTACAAGATCAAGTATAAAGATCCTTAGCACCTCACCATACAACGCAGTCACAGATATAATAAGATCTTTAGCACTCTGACAGCAACACAACCATGATTACTATGGATGATCTTATAGAGCACTCAACTCACAACAAAGGTCATATAGAACTATGCAGTCGCGCCACTAGCCGTATCAAAAGCACTTACTAAGCACTTCAGCCAGTAACACAGTATCCATATATGAGTAGAGATCTTACACTTCACCAAACCAGTCCATGATTATAGAATCCCTTAGCACTCATCTCAAACAGTCCAAACTTTATTAGAGCATCTTAGCACTCACCCAAACAGTCCATGATTTATAGAGATCTTAGCAACTCCACCAAACAGTCAACAAATGATTATAGAGGATGCTTAGGCACCTCCACAAAAACCAGTCCAGAATATAGTAAATCTATAGCATCTCTTCACCAAACAGTCAGATGATCTAATAGAGACCTTACACTCAAACCAACACAGCACGTGATACAGACGTGAGATCTGTAGCACTCACAACAGCAATGAATGTTAAGAGATCTTAGCCTCACTCACCAAAACAGTCCCATGATTTATAGAGATCATAGCATCTCACCAAACAGTCCAATGATTAAGATTAGCACTACAAGTCAATGTATAGAGAATCTTAGCACTCCCAAAACAGGTCCATGATTATAGAAGATCTTTAGCACCTCACCAAAACAGTCCATGATCCTATAGAAATCTTAGCACTCACCAAACAGTCGATTATCTATAGAGATTCTATTAGCACTCAACCAAACAGTCCAATGATATTATAGAGAGATCTTAGCACTCACCCAAGATCCATGATATAAGATTTGCCATCACAAATATCCAGATCCATAGAGATCTTAGCACTCACCAAACAGCTCAATGATTATAGAGATCTTAGCACTCGACCAAGCAGTCAGATGATTATAAGATCTTTAGCACTCCCAAACAGTCAACTGATTATAGAGACATCTTAGCACTCACCAAAACAGTCCTAATTGATTCTTACATCTCCAAGCAGGCCATGATATAGAATCTTAGCGAACTCCCACCAAACACTCACTATAAGAGATCTTACTTCAGCACCACAAACAAGTCCATAGATTAATAATCACCAGGGAAAAAAGTTGGGTTAATGCACTTTACTTCTTAGAGCAGTCCGTCTATGTTCTTATGTCTGCGTAGCTTGCGAGTCTGGAAGAGGTCTGGCGCCCTCCTTACACTATGCAGCACCCGAATCTCGGTCAGCTAGCCTTGACTAATGTTATCATGCACAGCTGATAGCCAGGACCAGCGTACGGGACCATATTATGCAATACCACACAGTTAACATTCTGTCTTAAGCACTTCTGTTAGATATTCTCATGCTATATTATAGCCACACCGCACCTATCATCAACCTGTCGATCAACATAATATCTAGTCACTTATCTCGCTTTCAATATTGTAAGAGTAAATGTTCGATTACGATAGACAGTCCACATATTGTTCATATAGTTCAATCCTAACGAGTACAAGACATACCACAAGAATACTGTATTGCGACCAGAGCGCATCCCGCTACACACCATTCCTGAGTCTCTTTGAGAGAGTCATCCTTTTTCGCCTTACATAGATGGCCGGTTGGCAATCGTAGTATATCGTTCTGTTTTACAATCTTTGTTTAGAATTCTCGAACTTTCGTACCCCGAAAATTTCATAATGGACTCGGTGTAGTACTCAAGGTGCGTCTTGCCAACGAACACAAGGTCAGCTCCTATGCTACAGTAACACCATCCTAGTGTCTCACGTACCTGTTCGTGTCCGTCCTTCAACAATCGCTACTTCTTCTCCATAACTGGTCTGATATATCAACAAACTTTCACTATCAAAGTAGCATCCTTCTATGGCGGTTACTGCCACTGAAAAATTGTACCTAATGATGTGGCTGACGCCCCAGGGGACTGAGGACGTAGGGTCAAAAGGGTCAATATATGGCTATTGTCTACTAAAGAACTTCTTCCTAACTGAAATTAAGCATGGGCATAGCACCAATAATGCAATGGTAGCTACCTCCTTATAGGTGGGGGATTTAAAAATTTGTACAAATGATGGGGCCCTGAGGGCTGCGCTGGGCTCAAAAAGTGGTCCATTTGGCTTTAGTCACTATATAATGACCTCCTTCTCTGCATCTAAGCATGGGAGAGCATTCATAATGCAATCGTAGCATCCTTATAGGGTGGGGCATTCAAAATTGTACAAAATGATGGGGCTGACACCCTGGCGCCTGAAGGGCAAGGTCGAAATGGGTCAATTTGGCTATTTCTATAAAAAAACAACTTTTTCTTAGAAACTAGTATTTGAGCGGTACTTATAATGCAATGGTAATACTTAAAGGGTTGGATCTCAAAATTGTAAAAATGATGGAGACTACCCAAGGGGCCTGACGGGCGCGGGGTCAAAAGGGGGGTCAACATTTGCTTTTTTTCATTTAAATTACTTCTCTCTGCACTATGCTGAGCATGGATAGCATATTCAATATAGCACTCCTTATAGGGTCGGGATTTAAAATTGTACAAATGAATGGGGCTGAACCCCCGGTGGCAGAGGGGCGGGGTCAACAAGATTTGCAAAAAAAGATAGCACTAAACCCTCTGGGACCTTAGGTGCATGGCCAAAAAGTTTAATTTGGCTACTTTTTTCATATAAATTTCTTCCTCTGCTGAAACATACTAATATTGGATAGCAATATTTCACTAGTGTATGAGATAATATAAGGCATCCTATATGCGTTGGCATTCAAAAGTTATAAACAAATTGTGGGATGGTCCAATTTGTGCTTTGTGATTTTTGAATCAACTATAATTACTAAATTACAGACATTTTACTCCAAAAACAAAAAAGACAGAAACATGTGAGCGATACTAGGCCTTCTGAGGCCTTTGTGTTTTTCTAGAATGTTTTAAATGTAGATCAAGGATTGATTGAGTTAAAACAGCAAGGTTGCTTTATTTTGTTTAAACATCTCTATAGTGATTTACCTCTAAAATTTCATAATGGAGTTGGGTTTGGTCACAGCACCATAATGTAGCAGAATCAAGAAAATACACCAGCTTAATTAGGGAATGGAGTTTAACTCAGTTAGTTCTCTGCCGTTTTCACACGACAGAGGCCCGAGAGGGCCTGTCATGCGCTACACCTGGTTTGTAATGCCAAGTCATGTCTGAGATACAGGATTTCATTAGTTTCTTTCTGAAGGAATTTGAATATTTACGTCCGATTACCACATATTGGGCCCACACCTCCTCCTGCCCCGAGGGTGTAAGAGCCCACAATTACTATACAGTTCTGCTTTCCCTTCCAATAAAGGATGTTTGTGGCCACAATTTGGTTACAACCTCCATGCAGAACTCTAGGACAAGTAGCGCATTTATAGATTTAACCTCTATTTCCCCTATTGGACCTGCCCCCTCCTGCCCCCAGGGGGTCAGAGCCAATTTAATACAAGTTCTGTTCCCCTTTCCCCCAAGGATGTTTTGTGGCCAATATTGGTTACAATCCATGGCAAAACTCTAGGACACAATTAGCGATTTATAGGATTTCTCTATTTCCCCTATACTATGCTGGGCCCCGCTACCCTTCCTGCCCCGCGGATAGATACTAGGGGGTCAGAGCCAAAATTTTATACAAGCATCTGTCCCCCTTTCCCCAGGATGTTTGTGGCCAATTTGGTTACAATCCATAGCGAACTCTAGGACAAGTAGCCGATTTATAAGATCTTACCCTCTATTTCCCCTATTCGGGGCCCCGCGCCCCTCCTGCCCCCGCGGACGTGGCGGTCAGAGCCAAAAATTTCTATAACAGTTCCTGTTCCCACATCTCCCCCAAGGAATATTTGTTGGCAAATTTGGAAATTACATCCCATGCAGAACTCCGATAACTAGTAGCGAATTTTAAAGGATTTACCTCTATTTCCCCCTATTGGGCCCGCCCCTCCTGCCCCGGGGGTCCAGAGCCAAAAGTTTATACAAGTTCTGTTCCAGCCCTTCCCCAAGGATGGTTGGGCCAAATTTTGCGTTTACAATCCATGCAGAAACTCTAGGACAAGTAGCGATTTATAGGGATTTACCCTCTATTTCCCCCTCATTGGGGCCCGTCCCCTCCTGCCCCCCGGGTGGGGTCAGAGCCAAAAATGTTATACAAGTTCTTGTTCCACGTCCTCCCCATAGGATATTTGTGGCCAAATTTGGTTACAGAATCCATGCAGACTCTTAATGACTAAGTATAGCGATTTAAAGGGATTAACCTCTATTTCCCGCTATTGGGGCCACGCCCCTCTCTGCCCCCGAGACCGGGGTCAGAGTCCAAAAATTTTATACAATCTGTTCCCCTTCCGCGATGTTGGTGGCCACAATTTGGTTACATATCCATGCCGAAACGTCTTATGACTAGTAGCAGATTTAAAGGATTACCTCTATGTTCCCCTATTGGGCCCCGCCCCTCCTGCCCCCAGGGGGTCAGAGCCCAAATTATACAAAGTTCTGTTCCCCCTCCCCCAAAGAATGTTTGTGGCCAAATTTGGTTACAATCCATAGCGCAGAACTCTATGGACTAGTAGCCATTTAAAGGAATGTTGACGACGACGGACGAACGCACAACGGTACGGACGGTAGCACGGACGGCACGGAACTCCTTAGCCGACACGGACGACCGGACGACGGACGCCCGCGCCACCAATATGGGTAATCGGAGGTAAATATTCAAATTCCTTCAGAAAAGAAACAATGAACCTGTATTCAGAACATGACTTGGCATTACAAACCAGGTGAGCGATACAGGCCCTCTGGGCCTCTTGTTGAAAAACGGCAGAGAACTAACTGAGTTCAAACTCCATCCCTAATTAAGCTGTGTATTTTCTTGATTCTGCTACATTTGGTGCTGTGACCAAACCCAACTCCATTATGAAATTTTAGAGGTAAATCACTTAGAGATGTTAAACAAAATAAAGCAACCTTGCTGTTTTAACTCAATCAATCCTGAATATACATTTAAAACCTTCTAAAAAACAAAAGGCCCAGAAGGCCTGTATCGCTCACATGTTTTGTTTTTTGTTTTTGAGTAATTCTGTAATTTAGTAATTAGTGATTCAAAAATCACAAAGACAAATTGACCCCACAATTTGTTTAACTTTGAATCCCAACCATATAATGATGCTATATATACCATATGAATATGCTATCCAATATATAGTTTCAGAGAGGAAGAAATTTATATGAAAAAAGTAGCCAAATTAAACTTTTTGGCCATGCACCTAAGGTCCCAGAGGGTTAGTGCTATCTTTTTTGCAATCTTTTGACCCCACCCCTCTGCCCACGGGGGTCAGCCCCATCATTTGTACAATTTTAAATCCCCACCCTATAAAGATGCTACCATTGCATTATGTGTGCTATCCCATGCTCAGTTGCAGAGAAGAAGTCATTTAAATGAAAAAAAGCCAAATTGACCCCTTTTGACCCCGCCCCTCAGGCCCCTTGGGGTCAGCTCCATCATTTGTACAATTTTGAATCCCAACCCTTTAAGTATGCTACCATTGCATTATAAGTACTCTCAAATACTTAGTTTCTAAGAAAAAGTTGTTTTTATAGAAATAGCCAAATTGACCCATTTCGACCTTGCCCTTCAGGCCCCAGGGTTCAGCCCCATCATTTGTACAATTTTGAATCCCCACCCTATAAGGATGCTACGATTGCATTATGAATGCTCTCCCATGCTTAGATGCAGAGAAGGAGTCATTTATATGGATAAAGCCAAATGGACCACTTTTGACCCAGCCCCTCAGCCCCATCATTTGTACAATTTTAAATCCCCACCCTATAAGGGTGCTACCATTGCATTATTGGTGCTATCCCATGCTTAATTTCAGAGAAGAAGTCTTTATAAGGAAATAGCCTAATTGACCCCTTTTGACCCTACCCCTCAGTCCCCTGGGGCGTCAGCCACATCATAGGTACAATTTTCAGTCAGTAACCCATAAGGATGCTACCAGTGAAAGTTTGTTGAATTCAGACCAGTTATGGAGAAGAAGTCGATTGTTGAAGGACGGACAGACAGACGATGGACACAACGGTATGGCATAAGCTGACCTTGGTTCTTCAGACCATTTGATCAATTAAAGATGTAAAACAAAATAAACTTCAACCCACTGTGCAGAAAAAGGATGCTTTTAAAGACAGCAATGGTGTTAGGTCGAATACAATATTCTTGTATGTCTGTAGGATTAACTATTGACCTTGTGGACTGTCTATCTGATGACATTTATCAATAATTGACAGCCAGAAGGAACTGTGTATATGTACATATGTGTAGGGTATATATATAGAATATCTACAGTACACAGAATGTAACTGTCTGGTATTATAGGTCTACTGGTCTGGCTATCAGCTGTCATGTCCATTAGTCAAGGCTAGCTGACCAGTTGGTGCTCCAGTTAGGTCCCAGACTAGCCAGACTGGCTGCTCTATAGTACTGTCAATTAACCAACTTTCTTTCCCTGTGTTACTTACTTTTGTTTGTGCTAAGATCTCTTTGTGATTATTGACTGTTTGTGCTAAGATCTCTTTGTGATTATTGACTGTTTGTGCTAAGATCTCTTTGGGATAATTGACTGTTTGTGCTAAGATCTCTTTGTGATTATTGACTGTTGGGTACTAAGATCTCTCTGTAATCATTGACTGTGTTAAGATCTATTTGTGATCATTTATTGCTTGAGTTAAGATATTTCTGTGATCATTAGCTATGTTAGGATCTCTCTGTGATCATTGACTGTATTAAAATCTCACTGTGATCATTGGCTGTTTTTGTTAAAATCTCTCTGTGATCATTGAATGGTTGGTTCTAAGATCTTTTTGTGACCATTGACTGTTTGTACTAAGATCTCTATAATCATGGACTGCTTGGTGAGTGCTAAGATCATTATAATCATTGACTGCTTGGTGAGTGCTAAGATCTCTATAATCATGGACTGTTTGGTGAGTGCTAAGATCTCTATAATCATTGACTGCTTTGTGAGTGCTAAGATTTCTATAATCATGGACTGCTTGGTGAGTGCTAAGATTTCTATAATCATTGACTGCTTGGTGAGTGCTAAGATCTCTATAATCATTGACTGTTTGGTGAGTGCTAAGATCTCTATAATCATGGACTGTTTGGTGAGTGCTAAGATCTCTATAATCATTGACTGTTTGGTGAGTGCTAAGATCTCTATAATCATGGACTGTTTGGTGAGTGCTAAGATCTCTATAATCATGGACTGTTTGGTGAGTGCTAAGATTTCTATAATCATTGACTGTTTGGTGAGTGCTAAGATCTCTATAATCATTGACTGCTTGGTGAGTGCTAAGATAATTATAATCATTGACTGGCTGTTATAGTTCTGCTAAGTTAGAAGAATCACCTAAATTGGTTTCTCATTGTACCAGTTCGATAATGAATTTGTCAAAAGTCCTTAAATGTTAATTGCCATTGCCTAGAATTACTTTGTTTTTAATGTATTTACTTAAAAAATGATGAAAATAGAGAAGAATCAATGGACATCAAAAAATATTGTTTTTAGTTTTTCAGGAAGTGCGTTTTCGTTGTTTAGATGTAAATATTTTTCTTCGCTGGTTTAATACACATCATATCTTTTCTCCACAACCATGTCCATTATGTATACCTGACTGACCATCATTGGTGTTATATTGACCATGTTAGATGACCATTATATGACCGAGACATCATTCTGTGATAAAGAATGGGAACATATATAATCATCAAGAAATTGTGCTGTCCAAGCATATAAATGTCTGACCATGGTATTGGTATTAGAGTTGTCTACGGTATCAGAGCTGACTATGGCATCAGGTCTGACCACATGAATCAAAGGTGAAGGGTACTGGGTAAAAGTAAGATCATGGGAATTCAAAACCTCTAAAATTTTATTACACTTATTATTTCCTATTTGCTTACATATATGACAGATAGCATTAGGTTAAATTAGACACGGTAATTATATCTATACATATAGATAAGAGAGTTAGACTGTCCACTGTGTAGTGTCAGGATAGAGGGACCATGCTGAGTCAGTACCCCTGGCTGAAGGGAAGGGTTGACCCCCGTGGTGACCACATGATAGCAGGTCTCAGTAAGAGCTAAAATAAATGTGTTTGTTTTATATTTAAAACAAGTAATAAGTAAAGAATTATAATAGTGAATAATGTAATTTACTAAGCATTGGATACAGCAAGATGTGTATTATTGATATACTGAGTTACAATTCTATAGGCAGTATAGTTTGGAAGCTGTATAGCTTTTACAGTAATGTTTAGTGTGTGAAAGTCAGTATTTCTAATGTAACATTTGTAATTAATAATAGTTCTATATATTTTCTACATCATAAGAAAGAAGATAAAGTTATCTTTAATTTGCAACCTTTATATCATACAATCACAAAAAATTTCACCTGAGTAATTATGACAGTTGAAAATTGTGGCTTAATTAAAACGGAATTAGAGGCAACATAATTTTTTTTTACATTCATGAGAGCATGAGAGAGTGTGATTTAGGTAATACTTTTGTGTTGAAATGAAACTATCATGTTTTTTTTTCTCTTGAAATCTAGCTACCTCTCACTATGGGAGGACGACAGGAAGCCATCTTGGATTTTGACAATTGAAGTTTGTTATCGCTATTTCTCATAAAGAAGTGAAGGAATATGTCTCAAATTTCATGTGCAGGTTCCCCTAGGGGTCTTGTTGTGCATATTGCATTTTCAGACTGATTGGTGAACAAGATGGCAGACAGGCAGCCATCTTGGATTTTGATAATTGAAATTTGTTTCCGCTATTTCTCAGAAAGTACTGAAGCAATTTGTCTCAAATTGTATATATATGTAGGTTTCCCTTTGTGCATATTGCATGTTTGGACCAATCTGTGAACAAGATGGCCGACAGGCCACCATCTTGGATTTTGATAGTTGAAGTTTGTTTCTGCTGTTTCTCAGAAAGTACTGAAGGGATCTGTCTCAAACTGTATATGTAGGTTCCTTTAGTTTGAATAAAATTTCATTTGAAAAAAAAAAAAGATAGTGAAACTGGAGAGAGAGCAATTAAAATAGGTGATAGGCTATAGGTAACTGTTACAGCAGTTTAGATGACCAGGACCACACATAGGGTCATTAGGCCTCAAAGGGGTCAGGAGTGTGAGAAAGTGTCTGTGAGGTGTCTATGGACAATAGTGTGAGGATGCAAGGTTCATTTAGAATAATTCAGTGTACATGCAATCTTGGTCCTAATCTCCAGTTTTGAAATAGAAATCAAAAAATTAAGTAGCTGAGAAAGAAGATTGGTTTAAAGTACATGTTCACATTTTTCATATAACAGAGTCATGTCTTATTGATAATAAATATCAGAACTCGGCCAATAAAGCAAGGTTTTAATTGCAATAAATTCCTGGACATATTTCCTGGCCAAGTAAAGTATGGGTTTGTGTATAAAAAAATCTGTGAATTACAAATTCTTTTGATCTTAACTTCATTGATGCGGCTGAAGTCCCTTTTTAAAAAGTTTGCCAGAGATCCTTTAAATACCTAACAGGCTAGTCAGTGTGTAAGTGTGTAGCCCCTTAGTCAACTGTAATAGGCTGGTGTAATTCTAAAGTAATTCTATAGGTGTTTGTGTCGAGACGGGTCATTTAGGGGACACCAGCACCAAAATCCCTGTGATGACCGGGTGTTACCCTAGCGGTCAAACTGACCTGTGGTCAGTATTAGTTTTGGTCATAGAGAGAGATGAGGACAGCCGGGATCAGGTGGACTTCCAAGGACATGTGTACAAACTTATTGTTATCATCTATTGTTTTGATGGGAGACTTATAAAGGGAGATAATTTTGTAAAATATTCAACAGATATTAAACTTCAAAGTTTCTGCCAACAGCATTTAAAGGTATGTTACTAATCACATATACTTATGCCAAATTGGAATTTTAAAAAACCCAAAAATGTTAAACGCAAAGACATTTTATTAATCTGATGAAATATTGACACTTGATAGATTGGGACATCATTTTGTAGATAGCTGTAAAGAGTACATGCACTAGTATTAGGTATTTCCTTTTTCATTGCATGCAGCCCAATTATGAACCTTACTTATCTTAATGCATCATGAACTGCTATAGACTTATTTTGATGTCATTATCATTGTACATGACGTCACAATTGTCATGCAAACAATTAAGAAAGTTGGCTATTGAAATGGCTGTTACGTTCATAACCATAATGAATAGTTTATTTATTGGAGATGCAAAATCTCTTAAGATCTTATCATAACATTGCTATAAAATGTAAATATAAGCATTGAACTGTATATAGTAGGCGCTTCTTTTAAATTTGCTGTTGTCCAGTTGGCATTCATCCTCCTCTGTTTAATTGTATATAATAATGCTTTGTTGAATTAAGAGTCATATCCTTGGAATAGAAGTGATTCCAAGGCTCAGTTATGAGCAGAATAAGGATGTCTGACTCCACCAAGCAAACATAAAGAAAAGGGAATATTTTTCACATGGACATGGTTTCCTACAGGGAGAAACTGTTTAACTTTACATCTATACAACAGTGACATCAGCTAAATGGAGATCATTTTCAGAAACATTAAACATGTCACAAAAATGGAGAAAATGTTGAATCAAGTCTTAGGATTTTGAAAACTGAGGAGGCCCTAGTAACTGGGCTAACAATGATAGTTTTCCCCTCTTCTTCCTCTAGTAACTGAACAACCAGGTCCACAATGATACTGGCTGTACTTTCTCCAACTCTTATATCTCGGCTTTGGGTTCTGTCCACTGGCCAAGACACAACATACTGTGTTTTCTATTTGCGATTTCATACAAGTTGTACTATATTGATACAGCAACACCAAATGGAACGTGTTTGGATTTTTAGCCCACCATCATCAGATGGTGGGCGATTCAAATCGCCTTTCATCCGTGGTCCGTCCGTCCATCCGTCTTATTTTAAAAAGAAAACATTCGAATGACAAATGTTCTGGGGTCCGCCATCTTGGAAACAAGTGGTATGCTTCTGAAAATAAACCACTTGTACCGATACAGTTTTGCTGGTATGGCGCATTCCATTTGAGATACAGCATATTCATATCAATAAAACTGGTATGAATCTGCAAATGGAACGCACAGATAGTCTATAAAAGAGGTAGTTTCTGCTCCTGTTTAACGCTCAGCATATAAAAGGGGTGGTACAACTGGTTTGCCCATTGTCTGTTTCAGTGATATAGCGCTATGAAAATGGCAAGAGTTCCATTATATAAGAAGACAAAAACACATTTCATAGGTCCTTGATGGAGAATGAAAATTACTATGTTTTAACCATGAAGTTGTTTGTTAAATACAAATATACATACTATAGTCTTCCAAAACACAGAACCACTCAGCAAACAGACAGTAGGACGACTTGTTCACCCATCATCAGTATAATGTGACCGTGTGGAGTGTTTGCCCGGTGACTCAGGCGGTACACTTCAGTGGGATAGCACTATAAAAGGACAGGCGTTCCACTATTATCAACAGTAATAACATGAACATACCGCAGTCTCCCAAAAACATGTTCACACCCACAGGGATATTGCACGACACAATACATACACTGTAGGCTGTCTCAAAATGATTAATGACCCTAGATATTTTTGTCTTACCGACAGTTTGGGTTATTTTCTTTTTTAAAAGGAGCTCTTCTGTTTCTGAAAACAATTTTCAGGGTTACAAAATACAGGAAGTGTTTTACACTTTCATTTTGTTTTGATACAAGGTTTTATATTGGTTGGTTTTGATACAAGGTTTGGGATTGGTTGGTTTTGTAACAAGGTTTGGGATTGGTTGGTTTTGTTACAAGGTTTTATATTGATTGGTTTTGATACAAGGTTTTATATTGGTTGGTTTTGATACAAGGTTTTGGATTGGTTGGTTTTGATACAAGGTTTCGGATTGGTTGGTTTTGTTACAAGGTTTTATATTGATTGGTTTTGATACAAGGTTTTGGATTGGTTGGTTTTATTACAAGGTTTTGGATTGGTTGGTTTTGATACAAGGTTTTGGATTGGTTGGTTTTGATACAAGGTTTTGGATTGGTTGAATTTGTTACAAGGTTTTGGATTGGTTGGTTTTATTACAAGGTTTTGGATTGGTTGATTTTGATACAAGGTTTTGGATTGGTTGGTTTTGATACAAGGTTTTGAATTGGTTGGTTTTGATACAAGGTTTTGGATTGGTTGGTTTTGATACAAGGTTTGGGATTTGTTGATTTTGATACAAGGTTTTATATTGTTTGGTTTTGTTAAAAAGGTTTGGGATTGGTTAGTTTTGATCCAAGGTTTTGGATTGGTTGGTTTTGGTTCAAGGTTTTGGATTGGTTGGTTTTGATACAAGGTTTTGGATTGGTTGGCTTTGATACATGGTTTTGGATTGGTTGGTTTTGTTACAAGGTTTGGGATTGGTTGGTTTTGATACAAGGTTTTGGAGTGGTTGGTTTTGATACAAGGTTTTGGATTGGTTAGTTTTGTAACAAGGTTTGGGATTGGTTGGTTTTGGTAAAAGGTTTTGATACAAGGTTTTGGATTGGTTGGCTTTGATACAAGGTTTTTGATTGGTTGATTTTGATGCAAGGTTTGGGATTGGTTGGTTTTGACACAAGGTTTGGGATTGGTTGGTTTTGATACAAGGTTTTGGATTGGTTGGTTTTGGTAAAAGGTTTTGATACAAGGTTTTGGATTTGTTGATTTTGATGCAAGGTTTGGGATTGGTTGGTTTTGATACAAGGTTTTGAATTAGTTGATTTTGATACAAGGTTTTGGATTGGTTGGTTTTGGTAAAAGGTTTTGATACAAGGTTTTGGATTGGTTGGCTTTGATACAAGGTTTTTGATTGGTTGATTTTGATGCAAGGTTTGGGATTGCTTGGTTTTGATACAAGGTTTTGGATTGGTTGATTTTGATACAAGGTTTTGGATTGGTTGATTTTGATATAAGGTTTTGAATTAGTTGGTTTTCATACAAGGTTTTGGATTGGTTGGTTTTATACAAGGTTTTTGAATTAGTTGGTTTTGATACAAGGTTTTGGATTGGTTGGTTTTGTTTAGCATGCTATTAACAGTCATCCATGGTCATTAAAAGATGTGTTAGGTTCATGCGAGGTAACATGTAAATTTTAGCAATAACAACTACCCAACATTATTGTTCTTTTTTATTTCCTTTTTTATTACCTGCGATATAGAGACTATAAAATGTTCAATTTCCTATCTTAATGGTGATAACATACTTTTTTAATACCTAATGAAAAGTAATATCCTGTGTGTAACAGGTACTGATATTGATATTATGAATACAAATAATATAAACCAAATATCAAAAACTATTAGCTTCCATCGCCTCCCAATGTATTATATATGTGAAACTACTGTTGTATCAGATGTCAGCTCTTAATGTCCATTGTTTGCTAATTATTTCTGTTTCAAAAAAAAAAATACTGGTTATTGTCAAAGACACTGACGTAAATGACTGTCAATTTGAATAAGTTATTGCAGGAAATAAATGACTTCCCACCAGTGATTCTGTAGTATACCTCCCCACCATTGATCCTGTAGTATACCTCTCCACCAGTGATCCTGTAGTATACCTCCCCACCAGTGATCCTGTAGTTTACCTCCCCGCCAGTGATCCTGTAGTATACCTCCCTACCAGTGATTCTGAAGTATACCTCCCCACCCGTGATCCTGTAGTATACCTCCCCACCAGTGATCCTGTAGTATACCTCCCCACCAGTGATCCTGTAGTACACCCTCCCTGCCTGTGATCCCCACTCCCCCACCTGTGGCCTCCTTCTGACCAGTCTGGCTAGCACAGCCAGAAACTGTTATATAAGCTGAGGGGTCACTCAGCGGCCAGGTCAGGACACTGCTCCCAATGCCCCAAGCTGTCATGGTGGCCACTCATCCCGGTCACTCCAGTCAGCTGGTTCTGGTCAAGCTCATTAAAGATCTGACCACTTTGTAACCCATTTCCTGAGTTGGTATAAAGTAATCATTATATCCATGGAAACCAATTTTCTTCTATCCACAATTCTCTTCATGGACGACTGGTTACAATTGATCTAAGTTGCTTGATATAAAACATAAAAAGTATGTTATATTCTTCATGTTTCTTTATGTCAAGTGGCCATTAAGGAATAAGTGTTATGAATATAGGAAGTTGTTGACATTTATCTATCGTAGGAAGACAAAGATAAAATTTCTTAATTATATTCATTGTGTACATGTATATTTAAATTTTAGTTTAAGGCAGCTATGTAGCCTACGGCTATCAAAATATTTTTTTTTCGTGTGTGATAATATCTATCAGATATCCCAATCTAAATCAGAAACATTATTAAATGGAAAAAAAATAATAGCTGAATGGAACTCGACTTTAGCCTAAAGGAAAATATATATATTTAAATTACATAGGGAAGTATTTTTTGTTTGAATAGAAAAAATATAGGTCCCTTATAATATTTAGAATAAATATTTAATGGAAAAGTGTAAATGTGTTTGTAAAAAGAATTGTAATTTATAAAGTTTTAATTTTTCTTTGGGAAATATTTGACATTTAAGGAAAACTACTTATAAATAAATTTCATGGTTTAAAGCTCTAATATTTATATGAAACATATCACTGAAAATCTAAGCAAATGTAACAATAAATATTCCATTTAAAGAGAATTAAATTACAAATTTGTGGACCAACCATGGACTATCAAGTACAGAATTTATGTTGCATGTTATATATCATAAATAATGTAAAATAATGGACTGACATCAGTATAGCGGGCCAGGTTCACATGAGAAGCATTTAAGATTGATGAATATTTGTGGTCAGTTCATCCATCACTGGTCTACTGCGTGTGATAAAATGATATTGACCCAGAATTTCATGAAGCATTACCATGACTCCCTGATAGATCCCATCAAAAACAAACATTCGGCAGACCATGATAGACAAACCATGACAGCTGGTAGATTTTCGTGTTGTGGGGTTCAGTAAGTTTTGGAAGTTTTCCCAGTGTAGCCGATTTTCATTTTGAGAGCTAGCTAGTTCATATATTTATTCAACAGGAAGTTTACTTGTTCAGTGTTCAGTTGCCAGCGACTCTCACATGATCAAAAGCAATTGATTGACCTTTGAAAACCAACAGAAAACAGCAAATGTAGCATGGAGTCTTCATGTAATCAAAAAGTTCAAGATGACTTTCACCTAGCTTAATTGTCTTTTGTTTCTATGTACCAGAAGATGGCCAAGAGGCTAAAAATTTGTAAAAGAGATATTTGTACTGCTCGACGATAGAAATCTTCTCCATCTGAAGAACGATCGTTAGATAACTAACAATTATCAATTATCAGAAGTACATGACATGTAAAAATCAGAACCTTGCACTCATAACCTTACAAATATGGGTATATTTTTAAACTTGATTTGAACATTTGTGTTTTAATGATGTCAAGATGTGTAACTTCATTTTTTACCCTTTTGGAATGATCACGACCAATATATGATGGCTTTACTCCATGTACTCTGGCTTTTTGTTCACATAAATCCCTATCATAGCCTTTTATGACCTAGCTCAATGATCATGAAACAGTCTTAAATTGAGACTTAGCCAATCACAGATAATGTTACAAAAAGTTACATCATTTTTGATTGGCTAAGCAAAAACTGTTAGAGTGATATGTATAAACATGAAATAAGATCAAAATTAATAGTCTAATACTAAGTTATATTAAGCTAATTAACTATTTTTAGAAAGTATTCACGTAAGATATTTAAGTTATGACTCGTATCTAGATTTAGTTTAATTAAGCTAATTAACTATTTTTAGAAAGTATTCACATAAGATATTTAAGTTATGACTCATATCTAGATATTTTCACAAAACTCTTCAGTTTTGATGTTTTGAAGATCAAGATATTTCAAACATATCTATGCAAGATAAAACTTTCAAAATAAAAAAATTAATATATAAGCACACCTATTTATTTATAGGATTAATCGATTCTCCATTTAACTGAATAAAAAAATTGTGAATTGCAGAGAGGTTAATATTGAGATTTCTATTCTTGGTTATAATCTACCATGGCAGAAAAATAAAGAAGAAAAATCACATGTAGACAAAATACAAGTACATTATTCAAATGGAAATGTTTCAACCCTAAACTTAACGGAACAAAAACTTTGTGAGAAATGTTGAGAAATTAAATCGCTCAGCGTCAACATTGAATAAAACCTGCATAATTAGGCACGATTGTTTGGTTATATAGGTGTTTTAAATTTCTCTTTAGAACGCGAAAAAGCCTTTGTTGAAAGGGCTAGGCTATTGAGGATATTCTGTAATTGGTTTTCAGAAATATGGAGGGTGATGACCGCCACATGTCAATATCCTTCTAATGTACTGTAGCAGGTCGTGGCTTGAAGCTGGACTCTGTTTTCACTCATCTATAGTCTGAAAAAATCAATCAATTAATATAGTGTACTTACAAACAGCTGAATTACAAATGGTATTTTGTGTTTGGTATATTACTATTTATGAATGTTAAGAGTTTCATGAATGACAGAGGCCTGTAGCAATTCATGGAGAATTCATTAAATAAATTCAACTTCATGAACTAGAATGAATTCATGAATAAAAGATGTCTGTTCATGGAATATTCATTAAGCAAATTCAACTTCATGAACTGTGATTAATTTATGAATGAAAGACATCTGTAGTAATTCATTAAATAAATTCAACTACATGAACTAGGACGATTTTCATGAATGAAAGATGTCTGCAATATAATTCATGGAAAATTCGTTAAACAAATTCAACTTCATAAATTCTGAGAATTTCATGAATGATAGATGTTTTCAGTAATTCATTGAGAATTAATTAAATAAATTCAACTTTATGAACTATGAGGAATTCATGAATAAAATATGTCTGTTCATGGAAAATTCATGAAATAAATTCAACTTCATTATGATATCTAAAGCTTCCAGACAGATGAATATTTTGACACTGATGAATGAAATATAAACATGATGAATTATTTATACAGTTTTGTCTTCGTTTAATAAATTTCACAAGTGAAGATTCCTGGGCTGGAGCTGGTGATATTAAGCTGGAGTACCTAGGATTTAACCACTACCTATCAATGTACATATTAAATTTCCAAAACTTCAATTATGTACCAATAAAATCTCATCCCTGTGTAAATCAATACTTACAGTAGTATATTGGTTATCAGAAATGAAGGGAATATATATATTTATATGAAGCAAAAATCATATTTTCATTTACAAAAATTAGTTGACCCAAGGATGACATCTCTTTGTAAATTAACCACCGTGTCCAACCGTACTTTGGAGATTGCGGTTGAAGTAACGCAGAGTTTGCGGTTATCACCGGAAGGTGATGGAAAATTGAGAGGGTAGGTCCACGAAATTGACAAATAACGAAATTCTAGAGAATCTATCAAAAAACTGAGTCGCTCACGGATTGTAGCACACATTGAAGAATTCAAGGC
>SAYR01059329.1:29456-72376 GCA_004382745.1 Argopecten irradians irradians
TATCGCTGGTTACAGAGTAGTGTATATATCTACGGTCATCTTAAATGAGCTGATATATACATGTGGCATACACGTTACGGGGTTTGCACAGTAGGCGATCCTGCTAGGTACATGCCGTAAACCTGGAATAACTGTATATTACCTCGTATTAGGACACCATGTGACTGGACTTTCTCCTCATTATATATTTCAGCTCGGCTCGATTGCATCATTCATCAAATTCTAACATAATTCAATTGACATTCTGTATAATATAATGTAGAAAGAAATAAAATCTTATCAAATTAATAATTATTTCAAATCATAAAGCATTCACATTGCTCTACTGCAGCTAGTCAGCTTTATGCTATCGACAACAATTAAAACTAAAATTTTGTTGTTATTTTTTTTTAATCTTTTCACTCTCTTAAAATGTAAAGTTATAGTATTAAAACTTAATCTTATTTTGTAAATAAGATACTAATTATACACACAAAGAATGTTTTGCTCTGTTTAAAAAGTTAAAGGACAATTTGCATACTGTTGGCCAAACGACCCTTTCATCATAATGCATATTGACCTCTGAACTTATGTATATTCTCAATTACGCCATCGTATGAATTGTTCTTATGTCAGTTAATGTTTTACAAATCTTAATTAATTTTGCTTCCAGAAAAAGGTATTGGGCCTTTAAAGATGAACATCCCCACTGACAAATGCTGATGTGCTGCAATCATACCAGATGAAGCTGTTATGAGATATAGGAGCAATAAGACGAACTCAAGATACATTGTTTTCTGACTTGAGCGGAATTGTATCTCTGCTGTCAAAGTCCAATCTTTCGGCACACTTGTTTCACCTTGACAACGTCCCATATTCCTAGAAACAATCAATTGACCTAAGAGTAGGGATTCACCCTTCAAGAAACAATACACCTGCAAAGACCCATGAATGCAACAGCATAGACCATGATGCAACAGCTAGACCTGATGCAACGCTAGCTCCACATGAAGATAGCACGAAGTGTGCTAAATGATAAAATAACACTATAGGTACGAAAGTGCTCAATCAAAATTAACACTTATATTACATTTCTAGTACATTGGCTCACAGCATAACTGCAATCAGAACACCTTTTAAGCCTCCAATTAGACGGATGAGTAACGAATTGAATCAGCTGTTGAAATATATAACAATTGACATTGACGAGAGCAGAAGAAAGAAAATAGAGATAACTGGTAAACAGAAAATTCTAAATTTACACAGAAAACTGTAAGATAAGAAATTCGTAGGATTAAATATTATAACACAAGCTGAAATAGTCAATAATCCACTGTTAACAACACAAGAATTCCACTAAAGCGGATGTTCGCCTGCAAAGCAGTTTCAAACATCACAAAACATTGTCATTCCAGTCTTAGTTTGATCCAGGATCTAGTTTAATTTACAGCTGAACTAGTGCTAAATTGTAATGAACTAGTCCGATTGGACTAGTGCCTCCCAACCGAATAAAATGGTAAATATTATATTAACAAGAGCGGTGGTCAATTGAATTTTAACACATATGAGTGCATTATGTATGAAATTATTTTCCATCTGGATTCAGCAATTTATGAAAATTTGTAGTCAGAATGAATCCAAACTGTAACTTTATCTGTTTTGACAATTTTTAAAAGTCCTCATAACTTTCCTCAAAAATTGCAGATTTTGAACCAGTATCAAACTCATCCGAGATCATTATTGCTATATAAAGAATAATTATCAAGTTTGGGTAAAATCGGACGATACATACTTGCACAGAGAAACGGTTTCCGGACACCGATGGCCAACGACTAACCGAATCCGACATAGTGATCCCTTTTGTACGTCTCACGCTGTTGCAAGCAACACAAAAATAAAATTATTGCCGAACAAGACTCAAAAAAAGATTGATACATTTCTCATCTGTACAGCCACTATCCGAGTATATCCGCGCTGTCAACAGACCACAGGACATCAGACGAAATATTATTGTCATTTATTGCTATTTGGCATTTGTCGATATATGTCTGCTATACTTTGAGAAAAGGTTTTGAATTACATGAATCTCATATACCATCACAGATATTTAGCAATACCTGGTATATTGAAATTGACTTATAAATTCTGTTGGTGAAGATATGTATCACGTAATATATCATTAATTCCTCTGGTTAACACCTTAACATTAGACTATATATCAAGGCAATCAGTCAGCTTAATTAAATTTCTATTCCTGGGTTCTGTAAAGAGCCATTTTTGGGACCAAAAGGTAAATAATAACTAATAGACAACATATTTCCCTATGTTGTCTCACCTGTCACTCAATCATATTCATATCGACGGGAATATTACAGTTCCATGATTAAAATGGATTCATGTACTTCATATTCTGTATTTGCTTTACAGAGTTAATCTACCCTTGCGGGTAGGTAATGATTGTAACGTACCGTGTATTACAAGTGGTAATGTCATACTTTTTGTAGAAAATGGCGGTCACTTGCGCTCACAATAATGACGTACAATTGATACCGTAACCCGCAAGGGACACCTAACTCTGTCAATATTGCTCACAAGACAGAATAATAAAACTACTATCAATTATTGAAATATGTGTGAAACTACTACTACTAGTCAATAAGGACCAATCAATCTCGATTTCTAATCTAAAATTATGAAGATAACAATTATTTAATTGAATCCAGGTTCATCTATTTGCACATTTAAGTAAAACCTTTACCATTTGGTAACTTTTTTTCAAATCTCCTATTCTGTGCTTCTGGAAATTGACTGACTAAATTGTAATCATTAAATAAGTGATATTCCATAAGCAATAAATTGGTATTATTTGGATGTTAAAATAGAAATGTCTAATCTGAATTTTCATCTTGAATGTCCAGTGAGTTTGGTAGACACAAACTATGTAAAGCATTTCACATAATACCAAACACACTTACATATACTTTGAAAAAATTGGTGAAGAATTGAGAACATTTTTAGTATTTCACAAGTTTGGGTGTAAATTAATCTCCCTATTTCATATTAAATAGAGTTAATAATGTATATCAAAGATTGTGTTTTCTTTCTATTTTATAAGTGATTTTTTTTCATAAATTCAAAATTTAACTCGAAACTCTCAGGACTATATGACACTTAAACTACTAGAGCCACTGTGGCTTATTGGTTCCACATCTGGGTTCGATTTTGAATCCGCATGTTGGCAGTTGTCACGGTACTGATGCTTGCAACGCGGTCACGTGGTCTTAACTCTGGGTACTCCGGCTTTACTTCTCATCTTAACCTGCATGCCCTTAATGAATCTTGGCTGTTAATCTATGTTAAACCAAACAAATGAAACTAAATTCACTCTGAAATATACGAGATGAATTAATCTAAAAATTAATCAAAACGTTATATTCAAAATGATATACAGTTTAAGCTAGCTGTCCCAGCAACCACTTCTGTATAAAGACCACCTGCTTCAAAGGACACTTTTATGAGGTAACCAAGTGACCAATATCAACACCATTATCTGTACTGTGTATAAAGACCACCTGGCTAAAAAGACCATGTTTCCCTCTGCTCGGTTGGATGGTCTTTACTAGACAGGTTTCAATCCATTTAAACTTTCACTGTTTGATCAAACTTGTGTATAAAGACCACCTTGGCTATAAAGACCATATGCATCCTCTGTAGTTGAATGGTCTCTATAGACAGGTTTGACTGTAACCTCAGTTCCATGGATAGTCTTTATACACAGGTTTCAACTTTTTAAACTTTCATTATTCTCTTAACCTGTGTATAAAGACCACCTGGCTACTAAAGACCATATGTATCCTCTGTCCATTGGATTGGTCTTTATAGACAGGGTTTCCAATGCGATATTTAAACATATTCACTGTTTGATCAATCGGTCATAAAGACCACCCTGGCCTATACAGACATATGTCCTCTTCTCGTTGGACTGGTCTTATTAGACGGTTTCAATCTATTTAAACTTTCATCGTTTGATCAACTGTCTACTTAGCACCACCTGGCATAAAAACGATGTTTCCTCTGTCGTTGGATGGTCTTATCAGACAGGTTCATCTATTTAAACTTTCACTGTTTGAGCAACTTGTGTATAGATAAAGACCACCTGGCCTATAAAGACCATATGCAATCCTTCTGTTTGTTGACATGGTCTCTATAGACAGGGTTTGACTGTAACCTCGGTTCCTTGATGGTCTTTATACACAGGTTTCAGTCTATATAAACTTTCGTCTTCGTTTGATTTCTCTACAGTTATTATATGATTCCTATCATATATAGATAAGCAGAAACATGAGGGTGGATGGCCAGGTCAAGAACACACTTAGGGGAATAGACTACACACAAACTAGACTGTTGACCCCGCACATAGCTGCGAATGTATCACCCTACCTCAATGGTCTTATGAGATCAAATGACCTGGGCCAGTCCAACACAGCCATGTCAGGGATGGCCAGGATGGAGTCAGAACTAAATTGTGTGTGGTAAAATAAATCAAGTAATGTCAATAATGACCTGAGAGTTGGAGCAGCCTGTCGGTACAACTGACCTGTGTGTCAGGTTCAACCTAAAGGTCACCGCGGTGCAATGGCCTGTGTCTTTACCTACAATATATTAAACCATACCAAATGATTATTTACAACTACCAATATATAGATCATACAAAGATTATCATTTACAATGTTTATATTAAAAACAATGGTTATACATTAGCAGGTCAAGATAGGAAATGACCATAAGTTGCCATGTTATATTATCTGCCACTCAGCTAGCACAAGATGGTATTGACCAGAAGTATTTCAGATATATATTTCAATGAACAATATTTAATTCTTAATATACATGATAAATCATGTATGTCTATATCCTTAAAGACTTACAATACTTTACACCATTGTATATACTTTGTTCATGAAACCTAAACCTAAAGTGCCACAATAAAAAATTCAACTTTTGACAAATCTGTAGATGAGGACTATATATTATTAATTACATTCTTGTAAAGAGATAATATTATAATGAAATACATGTAATCATTTAACATATAAGATCAAAAATATATATTTCATAAGTTACCAGGTCGATAGATATAATCCTTGTCAAGGTGTTAAATTCCAGGTTATATCTACAAAAGATGTGTTAATTTCCAGGTAAAAATCCACTCAAGATGAATTCTTCAATCATAATATCTGTTAGATTCACTGAATCTTTTGAATACGAATTCCCAGAATGTGACGTATGCGGGGCTATCAATCACAGGTACTAAACGCTTTTTCAATGTAACACAAAACCGCAGCCACTATATGAAGAAACTCAGCAGACGACAATCAGATCTCCAGACACACTACAGGTATAAAATGGTTAATAATCCAAATGAGCGAATATTCTGTTTAATCAAGGTGTGTACCACAGGTAGAAATGACCATTGTGATAACAACAGTGGTGGTCCACAGGAGAGTTGGTCAGTACAGATGCTGGATATATATATATCTCCCAGTACAAATGGCTAGCATGAGTGATGCTCACTTATACACTACTAGAGGCCGAAATCAACTGAATCATCAGAGACCTTAGACCTTATACGATCTGTAGCGACTGCCTGGTCGGTCAATGGCTCTGGTGGTCTACTTAACGCATCACCCCTACAAGTACACATTAAACACACACAAAAACCTGTTTATTTTTTTTTCTTTTCGTTTTTTTCAGGTAATCATATATATATGGAGTAACAATTACACAGGTAGCACCCCTGGTGTCCAATCACACTTTTTGTAAAAAGAACTCTTTTTTTTTTTTAAATAAATTTTCTTTTTTTTTTCTTCCATTTTTCAGGTTTTCAATATACATCGTATATAACAAATTTATACACAGAATGACATACTTGGGGGTCAACCAATGTTGTTTTATTAAGACTTATTTTTTTCCAAAATATAAATTTCATTATTCTCTCTTCACTTTTTAGATAATTAAATACATAATATACGTGTGTACGGCACTATATAGTCTCTGATTTACATAGGGATTACAACATCCCTGACTCGAATGTTAACTATTTTTGTAAAAGAAAGTTTGACTTTTATTAGTTGTTTTTTAAATATAGTCTGATCTTCCTTATTTTTAAGGTAATAATCAATTATAACATACAACTTGGTGTCCTTTCGAGCAGCATTGTCCTTCAGTGATATTTAGCACTATAAAAGGGCACAAGGGCAACAGTTCCACATAACAAGAAGACACAACTGAAATATACCTGCAGTCTCCCAAAAGACGCACCTTGCACACACATACCAGCAACACCAGCATACATGGTGGAGGCCGTCTTTAATGACCATAGCTTTAAATAGGGCGTCGTCTAGACGTTAACCGGTGTCAACCGTACCTTGGAGATTGCGGTTGATCGTAACCAGAGTTTGTACGGTTATGAAGCCGGAAAACGGAGGGTAATGTCGGAAAGAGAAATGTCATAATTTTCATCAGGAAGCTTTTTTCCAGAAATCTGAAGTGTGCACGGAGAACAGAGATGATCATATCCAAAATCCGGAAGCGGTAACCTGTTTCTGATTGGCGCCAGTATTTCACCCGTACGTACCAGTGCATAATTTTTGCCCACTTTTCCGCCAATTGTTCAAGTTACATGATCTGCATGCTGGCTTACAAATCTAGTCTAGACCAATATCAACTGATTAATATTATAATTTCGAACCCTGGTATAAAAGCCTCTCAAAAAGATTTGCTAAATCATAATATGGATGATTGAGAGATATTGGAGGGCGATGTTGAAAATGTGTCGGGTAAAAAGTAACGTCATTATTTGCGGTTTGACACTAAATGTAGTTTTTTCGTGGTTGCGGAAATGTAAAGTAAAAAAAGTAACGTCTTGGATTGTTGCGGTTGGGATAAAGTAGGTTATTGGCTGCGATGAGTGCGTGTCCAGTGAGTCCTAAAGGACCGAAATGATACCATCATGGTGCAGCTTATCCCCTTTTTCGGACTTACTGCAATCGATTACTAAATTGATTTTTATAATTAGGTGCCAAGTAAACTGCTGTATCTTCGTTATCGTTTTTTAGCATGATCAAGGTGTCTTTGTTTTATGCTTATAATATTATGTTTTATAGAAATATCTATGAATTTTTCTTTATCGAGAGACGATTTTAGATTTATATTTATAGTTGGCAAGCACATCTTACTCTTTGCTTGACTGCATTTAAAGACAATGATAAAGAAGGCTCCTTCATTTTCAACCACCGAAATATTTTTTACCCTAGTCTATGATTTCATAGGGATTTTCTTCATTCGCCCACGAAGTGCCTTATTATCTTATCTATGTTCAACCATAATTGAATTTAGCATATAAAACGGCGTAGAGTTTTTAAAAGCGTAATAGGGACGCGTCGCTCGGGACAAAAATTTTACTAGTTCGCCGAGAAAAGGGAAACATTTTGTTTCTTGTTGATTACCTTGGTTTCTGTTACGACAAACAGAATTCAAAAAAAAAAAGAACGTAGTCGATGCACATTAAATCGGTTGACTTATTTTTTCGAAATAATTTCCCAGATGTTCTAATGGGGACAAACGTAGTCAACAGCTTGAACATTGTTCATCCATAGGTTATATATCAATTCTGTTTCCCATTTTATAAACTCTCCTGTTTCT
The DNA here is from genome assembly GCA_004382745.1 of Argopecten irradians irradians. Lineage (NCBI taxonomy): Eukaryota > Metazoa > Mollusca > Bivalvia > Pectinida > Pectinidae > Argopecten > Argopecten irradians. The sequence goes on from SAYR01059329.1 coordinate 37,140, forward strand.
CTAATTAGGTAGTTTGAGATTCGAAGAAGGATTTATTGTCTGTTCTTTGCTAATTGTTACAAAGTAGAGATTTGAGCACGTTCAATGAAAGTGACCATTCACAAACTCAAAAATAAAATCAGGTTTTTGGAGGAACGGTACATAATCTCTATAAGAATCATTCATAATTATCAAAGGTCAATTCAATCTTATTTATTTTTTTATTTACCTTTATTTTACTTTACCTGTGTCATCAGGCGCCTGTAGCACGTTAGGCGTCTCTGTAGTCGGGCACTAGGCGCTACTTCTTATTACCGAAGACTACAGAAAGTCAACACAATACACATCATGTATATTATATAACGGGTACGGAGCTTGTTTCGTGGGTCGAAAAATGCTTTATGATCTTCATGATAATTTTGTTTAATTTTCCTAGTCTTGGTTGCACATCAGTTTTATAATACAAATGAAAGTTAAAGCTGAGCAATACCATTTCTCTAATAATACATAGCATGCTCAATATTAAACTGATCACATACGGAACGGAGACTTAATTGATTGTCTAGTGATAATAACATTAAACGCAAACATCTCCGAACACTCTGAGTCATGGAAAATGGCAATATCATCCGTCCCATTATAGCTACTGACATGACCAAAAACCGCAACCCCCATTTTTTACTTTATGCAACCGCGCAACACTCCATCCCTCAGAAATTCACTTCAGTATTTCCATGGAAATTTCTTGACACAACAAATGTCATTCAGTCGGGGTGTTCTTTAGAACATCAACACACAATAGAAAGTGTTTTATCATAAAAATAATATGGCTTAAAAACCATTATGAATTTTAATTTGTTTTACAAAAAAATCCCGATTTCCGAATTTTAGTCGGGAGTGTTTGACCTCCACAAAAACATCGACAATAAGCGAAACATGCCAAATTTAGGATCTTATCTTTTCTCTTCTTCCTAACTGACTTTATCTTTCCTAATGCCTCCCTTGGCATCGCCTCACTTTTGGCCTTGAGTTGAGCGTTCGACCCTGTGAGGAAGGCTCTGGGTTCTGTCCCCTGGCCGAGACACACCAAAGTCTATAAAAGTGGTAGTTTCTGCTCCTGCTTAGCGCTCAGCATACAGGGAGTGGGACGACTGGTTGGCCCGTTGTCAGTATAATGTGACCGGGTGGGGTGTGTTGCTTGGTGTCTTCGGCGGCATGCTTTAGTGATATAGCACTATAAAAAGGGCAATATTTCCACTATACAAGAAGACACAACACGAATATACCGCAGTCTCCCAAAACACGCACCTCGCACAACATACACGCAACACTACGCATACATGGGAGGCCGTCCTTACATGACCGTAGCTGTTAATAGGACGTTAATAAATCAAACAAACAAACGAACAAATCAACTTGTAGTTCCTGAAGAGAAGAAACTGGAAGTCTTGACAATTTATCATGATGTTCCAACAGCTGGTCATTTAGGAGTTGAGAAAACTTTCGAGAGAATAAAAACCGCATTCTATTGGCCAAATATGAAAGCAACTGTTAAAGAATATTGCAGGGCTGTGGATGTTTTGCACGTGAGACAGGAAGAAACAACAAACCTGCTCATATGAGGCAATTTATTTCCGGTGGACCTATGGAGAGAATTGAAATTGATATCCTGGGTCCGTTACCTTTGACAAACAAGAATAACAGATACGTTCTAGAAGTTTGTGATTGTTTCACAAAGTGGACAGAGGCGTATCCTCTGCCAAACCAGGAAGCTATAACGGTGTGTAGGGTGTTTTTAGATGAATTCATTTGTAGGTTTGGAACTCCACTCCAGATACACTCGGACCAGGGTAGGAATTTCGAGACTTTCCAGCAGATGTGTAAGCTCCTGAAAATAGACAAAACAAGAACAACAAGTATGAGACCACAGAGTAATGGTAATGTTGAACGCTTTAATCGAACACTGACAGCTATGTTGACAATGTACTGTGAGAAGAAACAGTCCACATGGGATGAGTTGTTGCCACAGGTCATGATGGCCTATCGGTCGTCAGTTCACAGCAGTACCCACAGGACTCCAAACATGATGGTCTTTGGTCGAGAGATTGTGATGCCTCTGCAAGCTGTTGTCGCCCAACCTGAAATTCAGACAGATAATGAAGACGATGAAAATGAATATGTTCTTAACTTACAGAAAACTTTCAGCAAGACTCACGAGATGGCCCGTAAAGCATTGAAATGGAGCAGTGAATATCAGAAGAGACAATATGATGTACGAGCCAGTAGGAGACATGGGTTGGATGTTAGTCAAGTTGTGTGGTTGTATGAGCCATTACAGAAGACAGGTGTTTGTAAGAAGCTGACATGTGCATGGAAGGGTCCTTGTGTAATCCTGGAAAGGATTGATGATACGACATATAAGGTCCAGAGGTCAGCGAAGAAGCAACCAAACTTGTACCATGTTGACCGCCTGCTTCCATATAAAGGACGATCATTGCCGGTGTGGGTTGGGAGGTTAGAGTAACGGATTGACGCAGTTGCAGTATTTATTTGTTGACGGAAGACAGTTACGGACTGGGCTTGCCGTATTGAACGCATGAGGCGGAATTCTATTCTGGCTCGGAAATATTGACTGTATGCCTAGGTGCCGCGCACACGCTAGATGAAAAGAAAGCTCTCGATGGATGTGCGACTGGCTTGATCACCCAGTCGGGTCTCATCCGGCTCGGCAGGTCCATAATGGCGTTGGATAGCTGAGCAGTTAGTCATGTAAAGGGGCCCTGCAGGTAGGGCGTTAGAATTGTACCTGCTGCCCCTATTGCATGATCGTAAAAGGCGACTAAATTTAGGATCTTATGTTTTCTCTTCTTCCTAACTGACTTTATCTTTCCTAATGTCTCCCTTGGCACCGCCTCACTTTTGGCCTTGAGTTGAGCGTTCGCCCCTGTGAGGAAGGCTCTGGGTTCTGTCCCCTGGCCGAGACACACCAAAGTCTATAAAAGTGGTAGTTTCTGCTCCTGCTTAGCGTTCAGCATACAGGGAGTGGGACGACTGGTTCGCCCGTTGTCAGTATAATGTGACCGGGTGGGGTGTGTTGCTTGGTGTCTTCGGCGGCATGCTTCAGTGATATAGCACTATAAAAAGGGCAACAGTTCCACTATACAAGAAGACACAACACGAACATACTGCAGTCTCCCAGTACACTCACCTCGCACAACATACACGCAACACACTGCATACATGGGAGGCCGTCCTTACATGACCATAGCTGTTAATAGGACGTTAATAAAGCAAACAAACAAACAAAAAGTCATGTAAAGCTCGAAGCTAGAAGGGAGTAGAGAATTGCCACGCGTTTTATTTTGTTGTAAATATGTAGCTGATATACGGTATGATTGTATTAACCAGCCTTCCTCTTCGTCCATGCCGTGTAGATGTATCAAATCCATGTAACCGAAGAATCTCGTTGAGTAGCTTACCCGAAGATGTACCACCTTAGGGATGCGTTAGGTTAGATTGATGATCAATTGTATCTTATCCACAGCTGACTTCAACTGTTATGAAGGTGTTCACCTACTGGCTGTGCTCTTCACACACATCATTTCCTTCAAACAGAGATCTAAAGACTCTCCTGATGTCGTCACCACACTCTGTACTACGAGTAGAATGCCCCTGGTGCTACGATGAGGAGAAAACTTTCCGGAGAGTAGCGGATCTACAGCCCCATTGTCAGAAGAAGCATAAGACGTTTTTGAAAGCCACATTAGATGCTTTCCTGACAGAGGCCAACGGGGTCTGGTTGTCCGTCCACCCGGAGGACTACAGAAGAGTAGTCACCCCTACTAGGTGGGAATCTCCTGAGGCATTGCAGGCTAGGGAAGCTGTTCTGGATTGGCTTCGTAAATGCCGGAAGACAGACAAGACACAGACATCATTCCGGTCAGGTTGGGACACGTCCCGCCGACTCCAGAGGTCGCCATAGACCGAGAGCCAGTTTGTACCGGACTACGACGAAGACACCAGGGCATATTCACCTTCCAACCCCCGGATGTTATTATTGGGCATACATTTTTAACGAGCCGCCACGCCAAGGTAGAGATGTATTCCCGGGACCAGAGGACCTCCTGGTCCATTGAGCTGGAAGAGGCTCTACAGAACAGCACGACCATGGCCAGCCTCGCCCGGAGGATATCAACGACAGTTCCTTCAACGCTGTCCAGTACACCAGTCCGTCGGGTACTGAAAGGAAGTCAAACAGCTCTCCAGCTTAAACTATCGGCGGTGCTGGGTATTGCCCCCAAAGCCATTAAGACTCTTATGCAGGGTTAGATATCAATTCCGATCGCTCGCCGTCGTCATGGCAGTCCGTCCCCAGCAAAGAGAAGGAGGGTGGAACCAAGGGTTGAATCAAGTGGAGATAAAAACGGAGTGCTCACTGCAGAGGCCGCCGGGGAAAGGGACTAACAACTCAATGAGAATCAAAGCCAAACTGCAGGAGACGTGTGCGAGGTCGCTTGTTCATCTATGCAGGAAGCCAATCTCCCAGATGACTCCCATGAGGAAGTTATGAACCTCAGTGTGGATAGTGATTCATCTGAGACAAGACCCGTTGTTAGGCCAGAAGAGGCAGTGGAAGCCCCGGAGACAGCAGCAATTACACCAGTAGTTTTGCAGAAGACGAAAACCAAACTATCTTCCGAGCCCCAAGACTTGTCCAGTACCGCTGTACTTGATTTAAGTCGTCCAGTCAGCAGGTCCGAGGATGGTGGCAGCCAGGAGACAGTCCTCGACCTCCGTCGCATTCCAACACCAAGCGCTCCAACAGCCAACATTAGCGACAGTAGTATACCAGCAGCTGACAACCCAAGTAGATGCAAGGCAGTGGCCAACGAAGAGAAGGGTCGTCACCAACCAAACTGTGATGGAATGAGAGCGCAGCACATGTTAAGATCGGGGTGCATGTCATTAGTTGCTCTATCGAGAAGAGCTTGGACTGAGAAACAGACAGTGATATCCTCCATGAGATGGCCGCCTCTTGGTTGGAAATCGTTCACAGCAGACAAGAAGCTGAGGGCCTGGGAGTTTGCAGCCATGACACTCGAGAGAGGCGTGACTGACGAAGTCGTGGTACCAAGCAGTCGGGGAGATCTTCTTGACAAGTATAATATGTTGGGCCTACCTGGAACAGATCTGCCGCCAGTAGAAGGAGTGACCAGGAAATCTCGCTACTACACATATGAGGCCTTGAGGGAGATCGTTAACTCTCGCCAGCACTCTCCCGATCAACTGCTGTTCCTGAGACAGGTTGAAGCCTCATCATCGATTAGGGACCAGTCCACAGACTATCTTGTTGACATATTAGATAAGGTTGGGATACCGTTACGCCTTTAATCTGTGTTTGAGGTACAGATGTAGAATCATTTTATATGTCTACAACGGGAGCTGTGTTTAAGGTTCAGTCTGCCCTCAACCTTGATGAGACAACAATGGGAGCTGTGTTTAAGGTACAGTCTGCCCTCAACCTCGATGAGACAGCAATGGGAGCTGTGTTTAAGGTAGTCTGCCCTCCACCTCGATGAGACCCTAACGGGAATTGTGTCTAAGGAACAGTGAACCTATCGTGGATGGTGGAGGAATATCTGAAATTAACAAGAACTTTCATAAATAGATAAAATTCGGGAGAATTTTCAGCTTGGGAGGGGGGAAGTTATAATAAACGTAGGACTTGTATTTACCACTAGTGTTTACACTCTGGCCATTTGCAATGTGCGTGTGTGTCATGAGAGATTCTGATCGTTATTTAGAGCTTAGGATACCAAATTAATGTACATGGGAAATGTTGGGAAGTCAGGACATAGATTTTACCTATATATATTCACATAATAGTAATAGTTTACCGATAATCACAGCTGTGATGCATCTAAGTGGATTTTCGTGGACGACATGGATTTGTGAACTGAAGGGAGTCGGGGTAACAAAGTCTGTTAATCTTCTTATTTTATATTAGAATAGACTTTCGTCAGTTGGAAGGACTTATACATACTTGTGATATTGGATTCTCATCCTGATACTACAACCTGTGAAGTGTAACTGAGGCATTATCGTCAGTCTATGCGCGATTACCAGAGTTGTCCGATTCGCGGGCGCCATCTTTGTTTACGTAGTGACTAAGTAGCAGAATAGGGATAAGGAAAGCCTTGCTAAATAACTTATTATATTATATAGTAATATCGTAAGAGTGATTTGAAAGAATGTTGTATCAATATATGAGAACGGTGCGTTGTCACCGTGTCCAACCGTACTTTGGAGATTGCGGTTGAAGTAACGCAGAGTTTGCTGTTATCACCGGAAGGTGATGGAAAATTGAGAGGTTAGGTCCACGAAATTGTCAAATAACGAAATTCTAGAGAATCTATCAAAAAACTGAGTCGCTCACGGCTTGTAGCACACATTGAAGAATTCAAGGCATGTTTCGCATATTGTGATGTTTTTTGTGGAGTTCAAACACTCCACGACAAAAATCGAAATCGGATTTTTTTGTAAACAAATCAAAATTTCATAATGTTTTAAGGTGGTAGTCTCACATCCCCCAAAATTTTCCTGTCGTTCAATATTTTTCATATTTGATTTATGAAGTAAATATGTTGTTATGCATCTTCTGTCAAAGTTTCGAAGAAATTGAACCATCTATTTTTTCTAAATAAATATTCAAATTTGCCATTTTTGAGTAGATTCTGCACATGAAAAAACAGCATTAGTCTGTACTAAATCCGCCCAGTAAATGAAATTAATTAACAAAATGTTCTACGATATATATATTGTTTAATTGACGTGATATATATCAGTCCTTTTTTAAAAAAAATGCTTTACTTCTCGTCATAATTAATTTCTAGTGATCATTTTTGGAGGAAATTAGGTAAAAAAGACGCAAGTAAATCACCTAAAACATTCTCACCAAAATGAAAATAAATCGAAATTGTGAAGTTCAATTTTTATAGAAAAATAACAGACTAAAAAGTGACAAAGTTGCTTTTAATCAGTCAATTTTCAAGAAAATTGAACCACAATTTGTCAAGATAGAGCATTTTTAGAACCAAAAAACCTTCATTTTTCATTGAAAAAGATGAGATTCACAATAGAGTTATCTCCCCTATAATATATACTTTTTATACATTCACTACAGAATTTTCGGTTACAATATAGCCCAGATGTCAATAGTTTTAGTTTTAAAATAATTAACAATGTTTAATCAATATATATTTACCATAAAATTGCAATTTAAGACTGATAGGATTATTTGTGTTGTTATTTTTAAAAATAATAAATTAATTTATTCATAAATTCAAACTTTAGAAAAGGGGGTTTTAATCAAATCGCGGTCATTCAAATGCTTGAAGAGCTTGGGGCACTGTCATAACTCAAGCGTCTGTATGAAAAAATCATGATCTGTCTCCCTTACCATGAGACTACATTCTTAAGCCATATTATTTTATATAAACACTTTCCATTTGTGTGTTGATGTTCTAAAAACACCCCGACTGAATGACATTTGTTTTTGTCAAGAAATTTCCATGAAATACTGAATTGAATTTTTGAAGGATGAGGTTGCGGTTGCATAAAGTAAAAAAATGGGGGTTGCGGTTTTTGGTCATTCAATAGCTATAATGGGCGGATGATATTTGCCATTTTCCATGACCTCAGAGTGTTTCAGAGATGTTTGCGTTTAATGTTATTATCACTAAGACAATCAATTAAGTTTCCGTTCCGTATTTTTCACCCCACTAAACACACCCGTATCCGTTATAAAAATACACGATGTGTATTGTGTTACTCTGTAGTCTCCGTAATAAGAGTAGGCCGCTACAGAGGCGCCTACTGCTACAGGCGATTGATAACACAGTAAATAAATAAAAGTAAATAAAAAAATAAATAAAGATTGAATTGACCTTTGATAATTGAATGATTCTTATAGAGATTTCTCAGTAAGACTTCGAATCCGAATCAAAATACGAAATCCATTGTATTGTATTTAGTTCTACTTCATTGATCACTATATGCTATAGTACTGACATTCAATTCGCTTTTTGATTCTGATTCCGACTCGGTCTTAATGATAAATCTCTTATTGGTCGTTTGGGATTAATAATGGAAGTGAAACTCTCAATAATATTGATTCCTATTCATGTACTGTTCCCTTCTAACAACCTGATTTTATGTTTGAGTTGTGAATGGTCACCTTCATTGAACTCTCAACTATGCTTCTTTTCAATCAGCAAAGAACAACAAAAAATCCTTCTCGAACCTTTAATTTTTATGTGATCAACTAAATATTTATTTGCTGCAAACGTTTTGCCACAAGTAGAACATTTATAGCCCTCCATTCTTGTACCGTCATGTGATTTAAGGTGCCTGTAAAAGCTCTGTTTATATCTTAACTGTTTATTACACACGTCACAGGCGTAGTTTGCCTCCTGTACCATTTCTTCATGGTGTACCGCTCCCACTTTAGATGTATCCGCCATAGTCTCTGCAATGAAATAAATATAAAAATTTAAAAAAAAACCATTTGAATCAACGTCAATATACCTTAATAACACTTGAATCATTGCTAAAAAACGATGTAAAAAGATGCATAGTTGACTGGCATAATTTAGTAATCGATGCTGTAAGTCGAAAAGGGGGATAAGCTGCACCAGATGGTATCATTTCGTCCATTTAGGACTCATCTGACAATCCGCACTCATAAAACCTACTTTATCCCAACCGCAACAATCAATGACGTTACTTTTTTACTTTACATTTTCCGCAACCACGAAAAACTACTTTATGTCAACCGCAATAATGACGTTACTTTTACAGACACATTTTCAAAATCGTATCTCTCAATCATCCGGCATTAGATTTAGAAAATCTTTTGAGAGGCTGTTAACAAGAGTTCGAAATTATAATATAATCAGTTGATATTGGTCTAGACTCGATTTGTAAAGCAGCATGAGATCATGAACTTGACAATTGGCGAAAAGTGCCAAAAATTATGCACTGTACGTAGGTGTTTGAAATACTGGGGCCATACAGAAACAGGTTACCGCTTTCCGATTTTGGATATATCATCTCTGTTCTCCGTGCACACTTCAGATTTCTGAAAAAAGCTTCCTGATGAGAAATATGACATTTTCTCTTCCGACTTACCTCCGTTTTCCGGCTCATAACCGCAAACTCTGCGTTACTTCAACCGCAATCTCCAAAGTACGGTTGGACACGGTGTTAACGTCCTAACGCCCTATTAACAGCTATGGTCATGTAAAGACGGCCTCCCATGTATGCGGTGTGTTGCTTGGATGTTGTGCAAGGTGCGTCTTTTGGGAGACTGCAGTATATTCATGTTGTGTCTTCTTGTATAGTGGAACTGTTGCCCTTTTGCCCTTTTTATAGTGCTAATATCACTGAAGCATGCTGCCGAAGACACCAAGTTTATGTTATAATTGATTATACCTTAAAAAAAGGAAATGAGATATATTTAAAAAAAAACAACTAATAAAAGTCAAACTTTCTTTTACAAAAACTAGTTAACATCGATCAGGATGTGTAATCCCTATGTAAATCAAAGACTATATGTGCCGTACACACGTATATTATGTATTAATTATCTAAAAAGTGAAGAAAGAATAATGAAAATTTAATTTTGGAAAAAAATAAGTCTTAATAAACAAACATTGGTTGACCCCCAAGTATGTCATTCCTGTATAAATTGTTATATACATGTATATTGAAAACCTGAAAAATGGAAAGAAAAAAAAAAGAAAATTTATTTAAAAAAAAAAAAAAGTTCTTTTACAAAAAGTTGATTGACACCAGGGTGCCTACCTGTGTAAATTGTTACATCCATATATATATTGATTACCTGAAAAAACGAAAAGAAAAAAAAATAAACACGTTTTTTTGTGTGTTTAACTGTACTTGTAGGAGGTGAGCGTTAAGTAGACCACCAGGCCATTGACCGACCAGGCAGTCAGCCTACAGATCGTATAGGTCTAAGGTCTCTGATGATTATCAGTTGATTTGGCCTCTAGTAGTGTATAGTGAGTCACTCATGCTAGCCATTTGTACTGTGGAGATATATATATATCCAGCATCTGTACTGACCAACTCTCCTGTGACCACCACTGTTGTTATCACAATGGTCAATTCTCACCTGTGTACACACCTTGATTAAACAGAATATTCGCTCATTTGGATTATTTACCATTTTATACCTGTAGTGTGTCTGGAGATCTGATTGTCGTCTGCTGAGTTTCTTTATATAGTGGACTGCGGATTTTGTGTACATTGAAAAGCGTTTAGTACCTGTGTTGATAGCCCCGCATACGTCACATTCTGGGATCGTAATCAAATAGTATTGTGAATCTAACAGATATTTATTGAGAATTCATCTTGAGTGGATTTTTACCTGGGAAATTAACACCTTTTGTAGATATTAACCTGGAATTTAACACCTTGACAAGGATTATATCTATCGACCTGGTAACTTATGAAATATTATTTTTGATTTTATATGTAATGATTACATGTATTTCATTATAATTATCTCTTTACAAGAATTGTAATTAATATATATGTCCTCATTCTACAGATTTGTCAAAAGTGAATTTTCTTTGTTGGCAATTTAGGTTTAGGTTTTCATGAACAAAGTATATACAATGGTGTAAAGTATTGTATGTCTATAAGGATATAGACATACATGTTTATCATGTATATATAGGAATTAAATATTGTTCATTGAAATATATACTGAATACTTCTGGTCAAACCATCTTGCTAGCTGAGTGGGCAGATAATAACCCATGGCACTTAATGGTCATTTCCTATCTTGACCTGCTAATGTAATAACCATTTGTTTTAAATAAACATTTGTAAATGATAATCTTTGTATGATCTATATATTGTAGGTATGTAAATAATCATTTTTGGTATGGTTTAATATATTGTAGGTAAAGTAACAGGCCATTGCACCGCGGTGACCTTTAGGTTGAACCTTGACACACAGGTCAGTTGTACCGACAGGCTGCTCCAACTCTCAGGTAATTATTGACATTACTTGATTATATTTACCACACACAATTTATGTCTGACCTCAACCTGCCATCCCTGACATGGCTGTGTTGGACTGGCCCAGGTCATTGATCTCATAAGACTCATTGAGGGTAGGGTGGATACATTCCAGGCTATGTGAGGGGTCAACAGTCTAGTTTGTGTGTAGTCTATTCCCCTAAGTGTGTTCCTTGACCTGGCCATCCACTCATGTTGTCTGCTTATCTATATATGATAGGAAATCCATATAATAACTGTAGAGAAATCAAACGAAGACGAAAGTTTATATAGACTGAAACCTGTGTATAAAGACCATCCAAGGAACCGAGGTTACAGTCAAACCTGCCTATAGAGACCATTCAACAAACAGAGGATGCATATGGTCTTTATAGCCAGGTGGTCTTTATACACAAGTTGATCAAACAGTGAAAGTTTAAATAGATTGAAACCTGTCTATAAAGACCATCCAACCGACAGAGGAAACATAGTTTTTATAGCCAGGTGGTCTATATACACAGGTTGATCAAACGATGAAAGTTTAAATAGATTGAAACCTGTCTATAAAGACCATCCAACGGAGAGAGGATACATATGGTCTTTATAGCCAGGTGGTCTTTATACACAGGTTAAAATAATGAAAGTTTAAAAAGATTGAAACCTGTCTATAAAGACCATCCAACGGAGAGAGGAAACATAGTTTTTATAACCAGGTGGTCTATATACACAGGTTAAAATAATGAAAGTTTAAAAAGATTGAAACCTGTGTATAAAGACCATCCAAGGAACTGAGGTTACAGTCAAACCTGTCTATAGAGACCATTCAACAAACAGAGGATGCATATGGTCTTTATAGCCAGGTGGTCTTTATACACAAGTTGATCAAACAGTGAAAGTTTAAATAGATTGAAACCTGTCTATAAAGACCATCCAACCGACAGAGGAAACATGGTCTTTTTTAGCCAGGTGGTCTTTATACACAGGTAGAATTGTGTTGATATTGGTCACTTGTTACCCTATAAAAGTGGTCCTTTGAAGCAGGTGGTCTTTATACAGAAGTGGTTGCTGAGACAGCTAGCTTAAACTGTATATCATTTTGAATATAATAGTTTTGATTAATTTTTAGATAATTCATCTCGTATATTCAGAGTGAATTTAGTTTCATTTGTTTGGTTTAACATACTATTAACAGCCAAGGTCATTTAAGGGCATGCCAGGTTTAAGATGAGAAGTAAAGCCGGAGTACCCAGAGTTAAGCCACTGACCAGCGTCAAGCATCAGTACCTGACAACTGCCCCACATGGGATTCAAAATCGAAACCCAGATGTGGAACCAATAAGCCACAGTGGCTCTAGTAGTTTAAGTGTCATATAGTCCTGAGAGTTTCGAGTTTAAATTTTGAATTTATGAAAAAAAAATCACTTTAAAAATAGAAAGAAAACACAATCTTTGATATACATTATTAACTATTTAATATGAAAAATGGGGAGATAATTTACACCAAACTTGTGGAAATCACTAAAATGTTCTCAATTCTTCACCAATTTTCTTCAAAGTATATGTAAGTGTGTTAGATGATTATGTGAAATGCTTTACATAGTTTGTCTACCAAATGATTGTGACATTCAAGATGAAATTCAGATTTAGACATTTCTATTTTAACATTCAAATAATACCAATTATTTGCTTATGGAATTCACTTATTTAATGATTACAATTTAGTCAGTCAATTCCAGAAGCACAGAATAGGAGATTGAAAAAAGAGTTACAAATGGTAAAGGTTTTACTTAAATGTTCAAATAGATGACCTTGATTTCATTAATAATTGTTAATCTTCATACTTTAGATTAGAAATCGAGATGAATGGTCCTTATTGACTAGTAGTAGTAGTTCTCACACATATTTCATTAATTATATAATTAGTTTATATTCTGTCTTTGCATATTACAGAGTTAGGTCCCTTGCGGGTAGGTATCAATTGTTACGTCATTATTTTGTGAGCGCAAGTGACGTCGTTTTCTACAAAAAGTATGATGTTACGCTCATAAATACATGACGTCACAATCAATACCTACCCGCAAGGGCAGATAACTCTGTAATATGCAAATACAGAATATGAAGTACATGAATACTCCTTTTAATCATGGAACTGTAATATTCCGTCGATATGAATATAATTTGAGTGACAGGTGAGACACATAGGGAATATGTTGTCTATTAGTATTACTTTACCTTTTGGTCCAAAAATGGCTTTTACAGAACCCAGGAATAGAAATTTAATTAAGCTGAACTGATTGCCTTGATATATAGTCTAATGTTAAGGTCTGTAACCAGAGGATTAATGATAATGTACGTGATACATAATCTTCACCAACAGAATTATAAGTCAATTTCCATATACCAGGTATTGCTAAATATCTGTGATGGTATATGAGATTCACTTGTAATTCAAAACCTTTTCTCAAAGTATAGCAGACATATATCGACAAAATGCCAAATAGCAATAAATGGCAATAATATTTATCTGATGTCATGTGGCTGTTGAAGGCGGATATACCGGATATGGCTGTACAGATGAGAAATGTATCAATCTTTTTTGACGTCTTTTTCGGAATAATTTTATTTTTGTGTTGCTTGCAACACGAGTGAGACGTACAAAAAGGGATCACTATGTCGGATTCGGTGTAGTCGTTGGCATCGGTGTCCGGAAAACCGTTTCTGTGCAAGTATGTATCGTCCGATTTTACCCAAACTTGATATATTGCTTTATATAAATAAGATCTCGGATGAGTTTGATACTGGTCAAAATTTGGCAATTTTTGAGGAAGTTATGAGACTTTAAAAATTGTCAAAACAGATAAAGTTACAGTTTGGATGCATTCCTGAATACAAATTTTCATAAATTGCTGAATCCAGATGGAAATAATTTCATACATAATGCACTCATATGTGTTAAAATTCAATTGACCACCGCTCTTGTAAATATAATATTTACCAATTTTAATCGGGTTTGGAGCCACTAGTCCAATCGGACTAGTTCATTACAATTAGCACTAGTTCAGCTGTAAATTAACTAGTCCTGGGCATCAAACTAGACTGAAATGACAATTTTTTGTGATGTTTGAAACTGCTATGCAGGCGACACATCCGCTTTAGTGGAATTCTTGTGTTGTTAACAGTGGATTATGACTATTCAGCTTGTGTAACTAATATTTAATCCTAGCAATTTCTTATCTTACAGTTTTCTGTGTAAATTAAGAATTTTCTGTTTACCAGTTATCTCTATATTTTCTTTTCTTCTGCATCTCGTCAATGTCAATTTTATATATTCAACAGCTGATTCAATCGTTACTCATCGTCTAATTTGGAGGCTTAAAAAAGGTGTTCTGATTGCAGTTATGCTGTGAGCCAATGTACTATAAATGTAATTATAGTGTTAATTTTTGATTGAGCACTTTCGTACCTATAGTGTTAATTTATCATTTTAGCACATTTCGTGCTATCTTTACATGTGGAGCTAGCTGTTGCATCATGGTCTAGCTGTTGCATCATGGTCTAGCTGTTGCATCATGGTCTAGCAGATGATATTTGTTGTCTTGGAAGGGTGATCCCTACTCTTAGGTCAATTGATTGGTTTCTAGGCAATATGGGACGTTGTCAAGGTGATACACATGTTGCCAGAAAGATTGGATATTGACAGCAGGATACCAATCCACTCACAGTCAGAACAAATGTTATTTGATCAGTCTTATTGCTCTATTTCTCAAACAGCTTCATCTGGTATGATTGCAACACATACCATTTGTCAGTGGTAGAGTGCTCAACTTTAAAGGCCCAGTACCTTTCTGAAGCAAAATTTAAAGATTTTTAAAAACATTAATGACATAAGAAAATACATAACGATGGCGTAATACGAAAATATGACATAAGTTCAGAGGTCAATAATGCATTATGATGAAAGGCATTTGCCAAGGTGATGCAAATTGTCCTTTACTTTTTAACAGAGTAAAACCATTCATTGTGTATAATCTAGTATACTTGATTTACAAAATAAGATTATTTTAATTACAAAACTTTCATTTTAAGAAAGTGCAAAGATTAAAAAAAATACAAACCAAATTTTAAGTTTTATTTGTTGTCATACAAAAGCCTGACTAGCTGCAGTAGAGCTAATGTTGAATGCTTTATGATTTTGAATAATTTATTAATTTGATAAGATTTTATTTTCTTTATACATGTATATTATACAGAATGTCATTGAATATGTTAGAATTTGATTGATGACTGCAATCGAAGACCGAGCTGAAATATTAAATTGGAAAAGGTCCAGTCACATGGTGTCCTATATACAGGTAAATACAGGTTATTCCAGGTTTACGGCATGTACTGCATGATCGCTCACCTGTGCAAACCCCTAACCTGTAGCCACATGTATATATTCAGCTCATTTAGATGACCGTATGAATATATACATACATCTGTAACAGCGATTTAAGGTGACACTCATGTCGGCAAATTAGATATCTGCCATTTGTGAGATGTACACATGAATCTCTGTGTTTGTAGCTCGCAGTACTGGTCAGCGCATTAGCTGTTATGTCTGATTCGAGGACACAATAGCTTTCTCTTACACGATTTAATTTTTCTGTGGAATTCAGTCGATGGTTTCAGCATAAAGGAGAGCTTTCTGGTCCAATGACCAGAGACTGTGTTTGCCACGTCGGACAAAAAACTCGATGACCACGTAATTTGACCCACAGAGAGTGGAATGTATTTACACACCTCCGCGAGACTATCGGCCAGGGATAATGTGTTCTATATAAGGTGACTGGTCGGAACGGACTTAATCGTTTGCGTCAATATTTATGAAAATATTGTGTTGTATTTGACCAATGATTACATGTGTTTACAACAGTGGCTGCATACGACGGCTAGTTGTCTGAGAGTTTGTTGTGCTGATCTCACAATCCATACAACACTATATGGCTAGCCCTGTCGTTATTACGGTGTCCATGCATTGATCGAGAAATGTGCCACCAGTTTAAACAGCCCTTGGGATTATAGCACTGCTTGCATGGTAATCATTCTACTATTGTTATCATCCGACTTCAAAAGGCGTTTACTGTCCACCAACGGCTTGGGAGATACAGGTAACACCCGCCATGTCAATTCACGGACATGTTGTCTGCGATTGTAAACTCTGTATGTGTATATTAACCATTAATTCTGTTTGTATCGACAAAAATATCAGCCTGCTAGAGTATAGTAACAATTCATTATATTGTTGTTCTGTCTATGCAGGCTGTGGGTTCACAGGTACTCTTATCCACATGAACTCTGGGAAATAAAACCGGAATTCGGAACCACATTGATCTACATGTCCAGTTGATACTGGTTTGATCAGTTTTATGTTGGATCTATATTGGCTCAGTGGGACTCAATTCCGACCTGGATTTCGGAGAAGTTTTATTGAATGTGCCGGGATTGATGGGCTATAACAGTGCTATTGTGACTGAATGGTATAAAAACATGCAAATATCGAAGGACTGATGTTTCAGGTTATAAAGAATTCAGTTACGTAGATTGGAAAGTTTATACATGTATCATTATTTGTTTTAGGAGATAATACAGGTGAAGACAAAAGTTCTTTGAATAATTAACAACATTTTTTCATGAATTGTAAATTCAAATGATCTTTTCTGAGAGATGGTACAGTTGCAATTTCAGATGGTACTTTTCAATACTATCTGTATGCTATCTTAAGTAATTAAGCCCAAATCAGACGGTACCACAAACAGTTTTAACCAGCCAAAAGTACCGGGTACTGCCTGATACTGAAACCTCTGTGTGATGGTTTATCTAATAAATAAAGACTAATAAATATATACAATTTAGGTGCAATTGATTTAAACTTGTCAGAAATATACAATTTTAATTCAGAAACAAACTCTTGTTTTCCTCCCAGCTTTAAAAACTATAAATTGATCTATAGAACAGCTATAAGCCCTTTAACTAATCAGTGGAAAAATGGTTGGGTTTGTATGATGGTTGCTTCAGGCACTTTGTCATTGTTATTTTGTAAAGAACTTTATTGTAGATCATATGTTATAACATGTTTAGCTGAATACAAAACCAAATTCAGGTGTAAAAGTCATTTCTTTCCCCCTCATTGATTTTAAGGTAATATTGAATTTTTTTATTGAGATAAAAATCTTTGGCTTGGTAATTGTTATCTGTTCTATATTGACATTAATACTGAATAGGATCATCCTCGATATTCCAGGGTTACTATAAATGGGGTTGTATTGTACGTGTAAATATCCAGAAAAAAACCACGAACATTTGCCTTACGGATCTTCTGACTGCCCGGCATGGGACTTGAACCCTGACCCCGAGACTTATAAAACCGATGTTAATGGTGGCGTGCATTGCCAATTAAGGTATAGACCCTAAAGTCACTCCTGTATTAATCTGGGGCGAAAGAATTAATCTGTCAATTATTTAGTAAGGCTTAAAGTTAAGAAGACATGGAAATCAGAATCGGCATGGAAACAGAGTTGCTCTTCCTCTCATTAAATATAGAGGGATTTGTAATGAAAATGCAGGACAAGCAGAGTCTATGGTAGGAATAAACGTAGAAAACTGAATAATGTATAAGTAGTGGGAGCATCAGTGATGGGAATCTAATTCATAGAGATAGAGATGGTCTGTTGATCTTTGTTGCTGAACACGGAACACCTCTGACCGTCCAATTATGGGGTGTACAATAAAACCTTGATTCCTAATCATGACTTGGTATAGATAGGTTTCTGGGTGGGGATTTGTTTGTATGTCCTATACTAGAATCTCCTTGGTTTGTTTTGGTTATAATCATGACATTTGTTGTACAGTAAAATCTCTTTTCATATTAGGAGGCCACCAAAAATTGTTGGAGCAGTGGTGGCCGTGTGGTTAAGATGTCCCAATATATTAACAGTAGCCTTCCACCTCTGGGTCCCGATTTTGAATCCCATGTAGGGCAGTTGCCAGGTACTGACTGTTGGTACAGGTTTGCTCCACCATAAAACCTGGCACATCCTTACATAACCCTGGCTATTAGACCACCCCTGTATATAGCAACCACCTGTATATATTTAATTCTTTATTCATTCTTTATTTATTTCACGAGAATTGCATTAAATAAAGAATTAAACCTTTATATATACCTGGCTAAGTGACCAACTCTGTATAACATACACCTGAGAAATGTGACCAACATATCACCACAGTCTGACCTCAAATGTATATATATAGACCACAGGACTATATATTATAGATCATTTTCTCTTGTTTCTTTGGGTGGTCTTCATGGTATGGGCCTCACTGAGTCAGATGAGCAAATTTTAACCAGAGTTACGGCCCTTTGTCTGTATCATTTTTGGCATTCATATCAATATATATACCAAGATCTTAATTGATTTGATTTGATGAAACTCAACCACTAACTTTCTCCTCTTGACTACTTTCTTCATCCATGACTCATTTCTTCCTCCTTTTCAAGATCCAACTCCTTCAAGGTCCAACTCTTCCTTTTCTTCTTCTGTCTGAATTTGCTATTTCCTCTCCTCAATTTCGCTATGTTCTATCCTTGATTACATTCTTTAGTAATTGTTCATTATAATCTTGTCTTCAAAATGGAATGACTGATAAACAATCTTTAAAAGAATGAAAGGTGTATGTGTTATTTCTTGTGATATATGTTTATAATATGAGATGAATGAGATAAATCTGGTTAAGTTGTTTATATCTTTGATCCCAAGGCCTCATTAACCTTGGCAGCCTTCAGACGTATATGTTTCTGGGGCATGAAATGTTTTTGCCTTAAAAAACATTTTTTTTTAATTTTAAATTACCGGATGAATGTAACATGTCTTCTAATGCATTTGATTCGTATTTCTACTCTTCCTTCTCTCTTAAATTTGCAATTAACACTGATATGTTAATTGCATCAGTTATACTGTCTTTGCATATTACAGAGTTAGCTCCCTTGCGGGTAGGTATATTCATTGTGATGTCATTATTTTGTGGGCGCAATTCATGTCGTATTTTCCAAAAAGTACATGTATGATGTTACGCTCGCAAACACATGACGTCACAATCAATACCTGTGTGCAAGGGTAGATAACTCTGTAATAGACAAATACAGAATATGTTCTAACCAATCCTAAAATTCATGAATTAGACCACAGAACCTGTATACTATAGCCTTAGAGGAATAATTACAACAAGCTGTCTTAAAACATATAATGGTCATACTGAATGTTTGGGGATATCAAAGACAGGAATTAAAAAAATATATAGGATCTGGAATTTCTACCTTGAAGAAATGATACTATAAACCTATTTTCATTCGCGTGCTATTTACATTCATGAATTTCGCAATCCAAGTTAATTCGTGAAAGTGAAATCTTTGAGAATTAACATCTACTTCATCTATATTGATAGGAATTGTCATTCAATTGTTAAATCTGGGAATAATTATCTTCCCAAACTTGTTTTAAAATGGAAATCGCGAAATTTAATAGCTGTGAAAGAAAGTGCTGGATAAATATTTAATGCATATTTATTTAGGACTATGATATAATTATACAACACTAACTCTTTACCAAATACACCAAGGACCATTAAGTTAAGTGCTGTAATGTCAATGGCAGTGCATTATGGCTGTCTGTCTGTGTATCAACAGTAATTTATCATTTTGGCTGAACCCTCTCCAATACTTAACAATCGTTATTTGTTGATCAAAGGGAGACAATTATATACAAGTTTAAAGGGAGATAACTTGATGTCACTCAGTTAAGGGAGACAATTTTACATTTAGTAGTATCAAAGGGAGGCAATTTAATATTATTGTAAAGGGAGACAACTTGCTGTTTTCTGTAAATGAAGACAAATTGATACAAGTGTCAAAGGGAGACAATTTGATATTAGTGCCTAAGGGAGTTAACTTGCTGTTGCTGAAAAGGGAGATAATTTGATGTAAGTGGCAAAGGGAGACAATTTGATTTAAGTATCAATTGTACTGTTTCTTTATTATTTTTATTGTTAAATTGAATTTTATAAACATCTATATTTAGCTACTGTAGGTTTAAGTGTTTCTTGCAATCATAAAGCAACTTTCTCTGATTTGTATTCATACAATAAGATATTGAATGTATCTCATTTGTTTATTCAATCAGGTATAAGATTTGTATTATTAATGTATCTCATTTGTTTATTCAATCGGGTATAAGATTTGTATTATTAATGTATCTCATTTGTTTATTTCAGGTTTAATATGGATGGATGATAGAAACCATTTTACTTGGAGCAGGGCAAAGAGTTGAAGGTAAGAACACCATGACACTTCACTGGTCATTAAAGATGCTCCACCGCCGACAGAACATAAATGATGTTCATCGTTTGAACAATAATTGGTGTTTAATCGTGTATATATATATATAATTAACACAAAAAATAATATAACATAATTTACTTTGCCTTTGGTGCATGCGCAGTCAGTACCTCTTTCCATATAGGACATAGTGGCACAGAATTTTTTCCGGATGCAATTAATTATTTTTTATATTTTTAACATGAAGTAAAATAAGTAGCTCAAATTTTTCATTAGTGTTAATGGTCTAAGGTAAGTAACTTTTGTAACTGAAGAAAATTACTAAATCATCTTCTCCTGTTTTTAATAGTGAAAAAATACCATTTGTCAGCGTTGGAGCATCTTTAACGACTTGAGCACAGTATATGTACCAACATACTATTCTGTATTTGCATATTACAGAGTTATCTGCCCTTGCAGGTAGGTATTGACTATGATGTCATGTGTTTGTAAATGTGATGTCACAATGGATTCTCTCTCACAAGGGAATGCATACCTTGTCAAGATTGTTGTTAAAGGGAGATAATCCATTCTATAATTTAGGTCAAACCAGTGCATTGATTCTAAATTTAACGTAATTTCTAGCATTAGGAGAGGAATTGATGTAAGCTTTTACGTAATTTGTTATTGTAGTGCTATTAAAATCAATAAAACTAAACTGCTTTTCTAGTTGTTGTTGTTAGGGGACATTAGGTAATTTAAGTTAATTATATGCATGATGTAAAATTCAGTGATATTTATGTCTTAGCATATTCATAATTTTTATTCATCAGACACACAGATATTGGAAACTCCTTCTTTGCCTTTGTTGAGTTGCAGTGGGACCTCCAGTTTATAGGCATTTTTCCTTGGCTAACTACTTTTAAGTGTATTCTTTTAAACATGATATTTTTGCATCAACACAAAGTTTAAATATTATATCATGGTATTATGTGACCAGTTTACCTATTATTATTTTTGAAAGCATGAAAATCAGCAAATTTACCTGGTTTTTCGAAATCAGACATTCAAAACCGGAAGTGCATTTTGTTTTATTGATATATATATATAGTATAAGTTACAATATTATTTTTTTTCTATCCAAAATCATACTCAAACCATCTGAAAATTACTGAAATTTTGTATAATATATCAAAGTTATTCTGCTGTATTTAACTATTTAAGAGTTTATCTAAAAAAAAAAACACATACAGAGGTAAATCTCCCGATCGTAAAAATGGCGGAGTTGCCAATCTCTATGTATATATATTTTTGTATACATTGAGTCTGTACGATAAACATAATTTCTAGCACTTAACAATTCACTATGTTATATAACTAGTATTCAAATGTTCAATCTCATCAAGCCGCAGTGGACCATTTGACATTAGGTGTTCCGATGTATCAACTACCTCTAGTTCTCCACCTATAGGGTTAAAGTTTGAATCCCAATTGGGGCAGTTGCTATAGTACTGACTGGTGGTTAAATTTCTCGGGTACTTTGATTTTACTCCACAGCCTAATCGTGGCTCATCCTCTAATGCTGATTTCATGAACGCAGCGACGGTAATGAAAGATCTTAACTTCAAATTCTCCATAGGAAAGCATTAAGTTAAGAGGGGAAAATTTAAGAAATTTCCTTTACTTCTGTAAATCTTTCCAATGAGAAATTTTAAGTAAAGGGAAGTTCAGTAATGTTTGTGAAACTGAACATGAACATGCATATGGAACAAAAACCAATAAATTCCAATTGTTTTTCTGTTTCAGTTATTCCTCCGTGACCAATGGTGGAGGATTGTATATGAAGGCGCTAATCATGAACCCCAGTATGGGGACTAACCCAGCCCTCGGCAGTGACCCAGCAGGGCACCTGCAGCAACTAAACCATGGCCATGGTAAGTAAAAAAATGCTTAAGCCTACTGTTAAATTATTATTTTTTGTGGGGATTAAATTTCCAGGGCTTACATTTTTTCACCTAAATCAATGAATCAATTAACATTCCCACAAACAATCATATAACCCTCTTATGTTATATCATTCGAGACCAAAATTCCATTTTGCATTTTCCAAATTTTTCTACTACATTGTATCATTCTAGATTTCAAAATATTAGGGGGAGATAATAAATTTTCTTTCTTCTAGATTTCAAATATTAGAGGGAAATAATCAATTTTCTTTCTTCTAGATTTCAAAATATTAGGGGGAGATAATCAATTTTCGATTTTCTTCTAGATTTCATAATATTAGGGGAGATAATCAATTTTCTTTCTTCTAGATTTCGAATATTTGGGGGAGATAATCAATTTTCTTTCTTCTAGATTTCAAAATATTAGGGGGAGATAATCAGTTTTCGATTTTCTTCTAGATTTCATAATATTAGGGGG
Source organism: Argopecten irradians irradians (assembly GCA_004382745.1). Classification (NCBI taxonomy): domain Eukaryota; kingdom Metazoa; phylum Mollusca; class Bivalvia; order Pectinida; family Pectinidae; genus Argopecten; species Argopecten irradians. The sequence continues at coordinate 59,980 of SAYR01059329.1, forward strand.
AGATTATCAATTTTCAAATTTCTTTTAGATTTCATAATAGAGGGACACTACCTATTGTTAACAATTGAGCCAGGTTTCAAAATAAGTTGAGATAGTCAACCTCTTAGAGTTTTAAGTTTCAAAATAAGGGGAGATAATCAATTTTCGAATTTCTTCTAGATTTCATAATAGAGGGACATAATCTATTGTTAACAATTCAGCTAGGTTTCAAAATAAGGGGAGATAATCAACTTTTGAATTTCTTCTAGGTTTAAAAAAAGGAAGAAATAATTTTTTTTTTTTTTTAATTCAGATTGGGAGAAAATTTATCCTAAAAACTCTGCAAGGTTTCATTCAAAATAGGGGATATAATACAGTGTTAAAATTCAGCTGACTAAAATTAATGTGAATTATTGATAATTAATGGTTAGAAAATAATGTATGGGAGGTAACTCTGTCAGTTCCAACAACATCTGTGATCCTCTGGTTGAAAAATAAATCTTCAAACCTATTGATGTAATTGCTATCTTTTTCATTTAATAAAAAAAAATGTTATGACTTATTTTTAATGCGACTATGGGTTAATTATTAGGATCCGTTTATGAAATAAAACTTTCCAGAAGCTGATCTAGCTGGGAAAAAATATCCAAAAATAGATTTAAAAAAGAGCACCATAGAGCAGTCAGGGCTTTTTCTCACTGCTTTGGGAATGGGGCCTCTGGCTTTGATTTTGGGAAAATGTGCGACAAAACAAGGATTTGGGGAAAATTATGAAATATGAAATAAAGCATAACAAATAAGATTTTTTATTTCAAGTGTAGTTTATGTACTTTTTTGAATCCAATACATAAATATTTAAAGTCTTAACCAACTAAATTCATGTAATATTTTTGGATAGTTTTCAAGAAATTTTGATTTTGGGAAATTTAAGGCTTGAATTGGGAAAAATTTAAAGGTTTTGCCTTGGGGAATGGGGCCGAATTTCGGCCCCAAATCATGTTGAAAAAAAGCCCTGGCAGTCAATAAATAAATAAATAACTTTCATGGTGTTATATACCACATACGACATATTATAGGTATGATGTCATTATTTAATCCTGTCTGTGAAAAAAAGAATGAGCTGGTCTGACTGTATGGGTATACAGGGTAAGGATTAGATAACACGTCGTATTACGCCATGTTGGTCAATACACCTATACTAGTATAGGGATTGTCTCCAAAGGTAAAACTGGTACTGCATGGTCAGTACATATATATACGAAGTACGGTATACAGTACATGTATACCATTTTCTACCATTTTCTACCCAATAAGCACTCAGGGCATTACAAAATTGAAAAAATAGGAAAAGAGGCTTAATAAGGTGAAATTATCGCAAAACCTAAACAGATATCATCTTTATCTATGTCCAGGCAATTGAAATAGACACTTTAAAAGGAGGAGGGGTGCTTATAGGGAACTGAGTGCTTATTGGGGTGAATACAGTAGTTTACAGTCAAACCTGTCTATAGACCTGTCTAAAGACCATCATAGTGACAGAGAGAAAAATGGTCTTTATAACCAAGTGGTCTTTGTATGCAAATTTAATGTGATTTTAATTTTAAAAGAACATCAAAAATAATAAGAAAATTAAGTGTAGTTGGCTATTACAAATATTTAAATCATTTGTTATAAATAAAAGTCCATAAATAAAAAAAAATGCAGGTTCATCAAAAAATGTTCATAGACTATATAATTATCATTGTACATTTAGATAGATAACTAGGGGGGATCAGCTATAGTAATGCAATTCTTTCCTGAGAGGAAACTATGAGAGGGGGAAAGAAATAATTAACTTCTTCACCTTGGTATTATGAATACACTTGATATTAAATCATGTGTATCCAGCATATATACAGTGTATGTCGAATACCAAAAAAGCTATCATATATCTAGTCCAGTGAAAAATATTCTGGGTTGAAAAAATAGTTTTTCAGATGGTCATAGCCAAATGGTACCGACAATTAAATAACATTATGTGGTGTTGTTATGTAATGGAACCAGATCAGACAGCCTAAGGGTCCCTTGGCTGGTCAGTCTGTGGTCATTTGACCAGTCTTACATCATAGGTCATTCACAGTGTCCAGCCAGAAGCACAGGTAATGACCAAACAGGTGACTGGTCAGTGGAACTGACCAAGTCTGTGCTAAATATTTAAGTAGATGTGAGGCCCTCAAAGGGAATGGTCATTACCAAAGTTAAAACATGGCTGTCAACCTTTACAAAGGTCATTTTGTGAGCTTTAAAAGTGTTCTGTTTGATAAACTGACCATATAATTTCAGGAATAATTTCTATTTCTGTACAGGATTTTCTCTTTCTAATGACAGAATTTGTCTTCATATGGTCACCTCTATAGATAGAGTGACCAAATCCCTCCCTCTGTGTCTCCAAGTATGAAATAACCTCTTGGCATTGACACCTCTATAAAGGGAACAAATCTCCCTGATAGGAATAAACCTCTTGGTACTGGAACCTGTATAAAGTGATCAAATCTCTCTAATAGCAATAAACCTCTAGTCCTGACACCTATATAAAGTGACCAAATCTCTCTAATAGGAATAAACCTCTAGTCCTGACACCTGTATAAAGTGACCAAATCTCTCTAATAGGAATAAACCTCTTGTCCTGACACCTGTATAAAGTGACCAAATTTCTCTAATAGGAATAAACCTCAAGTCCTGACACCTCTATAAAGAGACCAAATCTCTCTAATAGGAATAAACCTCTAGTCCTGACACCTATATAAAGTGACCAAATCTCTCTAGTAGGAATAAACATCTTGGTACTGGAACCTCTGTAAAGTTACCAAATCTCTCTGATAGGAAATCACCTGTCCAGTCTTTAAAGTGACACAATTTAGCTTAATGGGAAAAAACCTCTAAATACTGTCACATCTTTACAGTGACCAAAAGATATCTTTCTAGGAGATAAGTTATCAACATAAATGTCACCTCTCTCTGTAATGTAATGTCTATGTAATCTCTGTATCTTTAGGAGGGATTAACCTCTTGGCAACATCACCTCTTTAAAGTGACAAACTTTCCCTTATTAAAAAAACCTATTTAACACTGTCAACCTCTTTAAAGTGACCCAATTGTAAGTTTGGGTGCACCGGTAGCGGCTTTAAGATATCTATAGGAAATAGCTTTCCAATATCACATCCCCATATCAAAAACTATTGCTTTTATCTACTCCAACTTTCCTTTAAAGTGGCTAAATGTCCCTTTATATAAATTGACCTTATGTTGCTGTTACCTTTCGAATGACCAGAGTGATATATGCTTTGATTCTTTTAGAAGTATTTAAAAATATTTCTTCATTATGAATTTTATGTTTTATCAAGCCTTTAAATATACATTTAGTGAAGAAAAGGAACATTTTTAGTTTCCTTCATGGAGCCCCAAAATACTGACCAAAACCCAGACAGTGTGGTCATGGCTGAATAAGTAAACTGGACTATGGTCAGTGACTGAGTGACCATTGACAGTAAAGTACTTAGTGGCGGTAGACACAACTTGTTTACATTCTTGATACTGACCACTGTGTTTTGATTGTGGACACTGACCACTGTGTTTTGGTTGTGGACACTGACCACTGTGGTTTCTAGACACTGACCACTGTGTTTGGGTGTTGGACACTGACCACTATGAATTCTGGACACTAACCACTGTGCTTTAATTCTGGACATTGACCACTGTGTTTTGGTTGTGGACACTGACCACTGTGGTGTCTTGACACTGACCACTGCAGTTTCTGGACACTGACCACTGCAGTTTCTGGACACTGGCCACTGCAGTTTCTGGACACTGACCACTGTGTTTCGGTTGTGGACACTGACCACTGTGGATTGTGGACACTGATCACTGCAGGTTCTGGATACTGTGGTTCTCAATACTGACCATTGCATTAGGATGTTGACACAAGTGTACTGACAACTTCATAATAGGTTGTGGACACTGACCACTACATTGACCACTACATTGTGCACACTGGATCCCTTAATTCCCTGTGTGTATTGTGTGTTCACTATCTCTATTCTGGATCTGTGTCATGTGCACATATGTGTGTCAACTTGTATACACCTGTGTAATCGTGTAACACAAGCAGCTTATCCTGTTAATGTGTGCATGCAATCATAACAACACATATTGAATGTCAGGGTAACATCTTCTTCAACTCTGGACGCCAAGTACATCTCACTACTGTGGTAGAACACGCTATCTTGGAATTACTATGTTTACCGGTAATCAAGTAATCTAAAAGGTGTCAGTATGCACACACTACTTTACATGTATTCTTATGTAATCTGGCCTGCAGGGAATATCATGTGTAAATGTTAAGTGACAGGGATATAAGTGACGTCAAAAGTACATGTGGTTTATCAAAAGTCACAGATTTTGACTTTCTGTCGGTTTTTTATTGGGAATACAAATTAGCATTGGTTTGTTTAAAGATAACAAAGCTCTGCTGACACTTGTTTGTTTTAATTGATGAACATTACTGGTGTATCTGTGTAACTATATAGGATCTGGATGACAGAATCACGATATCGGAAAAAAAATCAGCGGGCAATTTCTCTTCTTTTGAAATTGTTTTTGAATTTCACATTGTGTTGTCTTGTTCTTCTGCCTTTTCGAGGATTACTGTATCAATTTTCATGGTTGGATCATGGAATTAAGACACTTGAGGTGTTAAAAAAATTTGTGGACCTGCATGATTAAATCGTATTTGGAATCTACAAGGCCTTCAAAATGAGTTACCAAGAGTTTCCTCTGATGTACGACTTCCAAGGTAAGTTCATGTTGAACATCATTTAACACCTACCCGGTAACTATATTTAGAATTTCTTGTTGCTGCCAAGCAGGAAGGTGGTTATAGAATAGTATCTGCTTGCCCTATATTATACCTGCTGCTCTCATGGCATGCTTCTAAAAGGTGTCTAAATTTTGGATCTCAATTATCTTTTCCTCGTATTATAACCAAAATTTGTCTCCTTTGGCACGGCATCACTTTCTGTCCTGAGCTGAGCGTTTAGCCCAGTGAGAATTAAAGGCTTTGAATTCTGTCCCCTTGCTGATCAAGAAGCACCATAGTCTATAAAAGTGGTAGTTTCTTCTCATGCATGAGTGTCTAGCATATAAAGTCAGGGTTGCCACCATGCTCTCACGTTTCCAGTGGAAGACTCACGTTATTGAACAATTTCTCCCACGAACACTTATCCCACACGAAGTGAGACGATCGAAAACTCACGTTCTACGATAATTTCTCCCACCATCCCAAAATATCAGCAAATCCATATATATTTTTTCATACGGTTAAATTCTTAAATTCGTCAGCCCTAGGCATAACTACAAACCACCAGGCAGTGAGGCACTGGCTTATCATTGATAGATAAGTAAACAAAAGAGGTGTGAACATCCCCTGGCTAACACCCTTTTATTAAAGGGAATGAGACAACTGGTTTACCCATTGTCAGTATATGTGACCAGGTGGGTGTGCTTGTTCGGTATGTTTGGTAGTATGCTGCAGTGAGATTGCACTATACAAAGGGCAAGAGTTTCTGTATCACAAGGAGCCACAACACGTACAGATATACAGTAGCCTCCCAAAACATAAAGACATTCACACACACAATAACGATTAAATTTACATATAGGGGAGGCCATCCTTATATTACCTTAGCTGTTTGTAGGATCTTGAGCCAAATCTAGATAAACTTAATTTATTTACATTGAATACGGAAAAAAAAGTATAACTTATGCAAATCACTCTGGATGGCCCAGATATAAGCACGCGAGGGATCTTTGTGTAAGTGGAAACCGAAATGCCTGGAGAAAAACCCACATGATCTGGTAGGTGACCCCTAACCTTTTCAAGTCCGTGCCGGGGCAAGTGACTTAACCACTACACACCCGATCACCCAAATATTGTTTATTGAGGTTGATAAATGCAGGAGACTTATACAGTATATTGTAGTTTGATCATAGCGACTGTTTGGCTGTCATTCTTTCTGTCCAAATCAGCTGTCTTTAATTCTCGTCATGATGGAAGTTCTTTTTCCGAATTTAGGAATTTATTAAGACTGATATGGACTCCTAATTAATGGTCCAAAACGTGAAAGTTTCGAGAAGTTTGATGTAAAATAGCATACAGAAGATGTGTTACAATTCACAGATACATCAGTATATTCAATCACATTATGACCTCATCAATGCATCTTTTGTTTTCTATATGGAATGAAGTAATGATTGCGCATTCATCAGTGGCAAAATAAATTATTTGTTGTTATTTTTTGTGTTAATGAGACACATATATACATGATTAAACACCAATTATTGTTCAAATGATGAGTATCATCTATGCTCTGTTGGCTTTGGAGTACCTTTAAATAATTTTATTGAAAGCTAAGTGATATTATATAGTGAAATTAAATCCTGTCCTTTTGGAACATAGACCCTGTTTTAAAACTCGGACTTTTGAAGATGAATTAATTGATTTCAAGGCAATAAAAACCTCACTAATTAACAGTGTTAACTATATTATGATAATGATAATGAGTAATTTCCTTCCACAGTATCGACTTAACATGATTCAGACTAATGTACAGATTTCCTGGATTGAAATCATTTACACAATTCTATCTGATTCATTGTTTTCAGCAACTATGTATGGAGTTGTAGCAATATAAAGGTTTCTAGTGTCTACAGTCTCTCATGGATCTTGGATCAGAATATCGATTAGCCTTGCATAAAATTATTTCACATAGTAATCCATAAATCCGTTTGCAAAAGAAATCAAAATAAAAAAAACCCGTTGGTTTCCATATTTTCAGTTTGCATTTAAGTCAAGGTCAGTGAAAATGAGGCCTCAAAAGGGGGAATTGTGGGGCACTTATAGGGATAGGGATATTTATTATATGATTGAAATGATATGCTATATATATGTAACAGGGTGCAGGAATTACAATAAATTTAATACCTGTCTCTGCCAGGGATCAAACTCGAGAACTCTGGATTACTAATCGAGCCAAAGAGAAGTTTTCTATAGCAGAGCGAGTATTGACCAGTATTACATATATATATACCTATCAAGGAATTATTCATTTGTTTGTTAAAAAAAAGTTTGATTTATCAAAAGTATGATCATGTGACTGCATCACTTAGGATAGCTTATCTGTATGGTAGATCTACATGTCTAAAAACAAGGTCATGATGCACTGCTGCATCTATAGAGCTGCTTACACCGATACTTATGATAATATGGCTGAGACTTACATGCAAGATATGAAAGATTTTTAATTGAGAACTGTAAAACCTTTTTTAAAAAAGAAAAAGCAAATGAAAAATGTAAATAAATAGATGAAAACAATTGAAACAGTCCAAGTTTTCTTTCGAATAGTTTTTACTTTTATCTCTATTGAGAGAGTTTTGATATTGATACAGTTGAATATTAGCCATTCGTTGTAGCCAAAGTTGAGGTTTTGTGAATATGAGTGTAAATTAGGCAATGTTGAGGTTTTGTGAATATGAGTGTAAATTGGGCAATGGTGAGGTTTTGTGAATACAAGTGTAAATTAGGCAATGTTGAGGTTTTGTGAATACGAGTGTATATTAGGCAATGTTGAGGTTTTGTGAATTCGAGTGTATATTAGGCAATGTTTAGGTTTTGTGAATACCAGTGTAAATTAGGCAATGTTGAGGTTTTGTGAATACCAGTGTATATTATAGCCAATGTTTTGTTTATACTGCAGCCTCCCAAAACACATATCACACACCACAACACATTGTATATTTGGGAGGCCATCCTTTAATTAATAAGTTTGACTGTTAATAGGACATTAATCTAATAACAATTATTTTAAAGCAAAACCATGTGTGGATTAGCTAATGTTGAAATTTTAGGAATATGAGTGTAGATTAGCTAACGTGAAAGTTTTGTGAATACGAGTGTAGTTGTGATGTGAAAACAAAAAAAAAAGATATCTAAATAGATTAAACACTTGTCCTGCTTTGTATGAAATGTACATCTCTATCACGAGTGCAGCAGGTGCTCCGTTGATCCAGATATAGTGTCGCTGTCAAGGTGACATTCGTAAACGATACAATTATTACGTAACATAGGTTTCCTGTTTATAAATGTCGACTAATTACACGGAAATGTCCATTGTAAAGGAAAAGGTGCTTATTGTATCACTTGGCTTATAAATACCGTCATATAAAGACTACCCAATTAAGGTTCAAACCTGTCTATAAAGACTACCCAAGATTCAAACCTGTCTATAAAGACCACTCAGAGTTAAACCTGTCTATAAAGACCATCCAAGGGTCAAACCTGTCTATAAAGACCACCCAAGATTCAAACCTGTCTATAAAGACCACAAAAGGTTCAAACCTGTTAATAAAGACCACTAAAGAGTCAAACCTGTCTTTAAATATCACACAATGGTCAAACCTGTCTTTAAAGACCACCCAGGGGTCAAACCTGTCTATAAAGACCACCCAAGGGTCAAACTTATCTATAAAGACCACCCAAGGGACTTAACTGTCTATAAGACCACCCTAGGGTCAAACCTGTCTATAAAGACCACCAAGGGACAAACCTGTCTAGAAAGACCACCCTAGGGTCAAACCTGTCTATAAAGACCACCAAGGGTCAAACCTGTCTATAAAGACCACCAAAGGGTCAAACATGTCTATAAAGACCACCCAAGGGTCAAACCTGTCTATAACGACCCCCTTACGGTAAAACTTATATATATATATACAGTGTCTGGTAGAGTTAAAAGTATTTTTTGTTATTAGATATATTGATGCTGTTATTTCTTTGATTCTTTCTCTTTTCAGTGAATTTCATCTGATTGAACAATATTTTTGAAAAGCAAATCATGTCAGAAGTGGTCTGAAACATCATAAAATGACCACTTTAAACGCTAGTGGAGAGTTTCCTTCCTTTGTTAATAGGATCAATCACCTCCATGATTATTACTTTGATTAATTTATAATTAACACTTTTAATTAATATAAAGACAGATGATTGGAGAAACATGTATAGATGCATGAACAGAATTGACACAAATTGCTTGCTTCTTTTCCTCAAATTTCATTTATTTCACCTCAAGAAATTCATAATTACATGTTAATTGATCATCAATTAACCTTTTGCTGAAATAATTTCTAAACCCCATTATGTGACCATTAACATGTTGCTTTCACATTATGGTTTCTTTGTTGGTCAAAAATACAACTCTGCGGCTATAATATAGACATATAGGCCGGGTTAGGATATATGTATGTACAGGTATTTACATAAATCTAAGTGATATGTTACAATCATAACAATCACTGACACAGGGTTTATCTGAGTGTTTTGGGGTCCTTTGTAGATAAAATGGTGTCCTTCCAATTCTTAGACAAAATGGGGTACTTCATAGATAAAATGGGGTCCTTCTCCTCAATATTCTTTGAATGGCATTGTAGAAAAAAGTGGGGTCCTTCTCAATGTCTTCCAAAAGGAAATCGGGACATCATATCATAAACACAAGCTCTCTCAGACAATAACACCATTCCTGTATGGTGACACAATCCATAAGTAAAAAATCCTTGTATAATTTTGAATTAATAATTTCATTTTGATTTTGCTTTAAACCATATATCATGCATTTATACTTGGAACTTTTTCAACATCTGGATTCTTATCATGACGATATATGCAATGCAAAAAGGTATGCTTCGTATGATAGAGTCTTTCTGCCAAAAGCTTTGTATTAATATCCTTTCTCAAAACATCATTTCATATGTTATGTATGAATTAAAGTTTATCAATCATGTGATGATAGCTCCTTGTTTAATTATGTAGATTTATTGCTTTCCTCCTACAGAAATATATATAACTTTTACCGTCGTGGTTATCATATCCATGTACATCCTTTGAAGGTCCTTTGAAATAAATACATGTAGTTGTAAAAATATCAAACGAATGACTTGGACAATATCAAATGGCTTAAATAAACTGTTGTTATGGTTCATTTCTTGCCGATTTTTTCATTGCTTTGATAATATGATGGTGTCATCAGCTTGAACTTTCATTATCGTCTGTTCATACCATTATTTGGCCGTCATGTTGTTGATATTGGGGACAAAGAATGATAACTCGATCCAAACTATATTAGAGATTCCACTTATCGCATAGTCAATATATTGGATATTATATGTGCCATGATTTTAACGAATTGCCTGGGGCTGGATAATTGGTCTTTTAAGCAAGTAATTATACAAAGGTGTTTAGTAAAGAAGGTTATTATATACACTGTTTTACAGATATTGTTAAGTGGACACATAGTCACAAGGAAAGATATCAGAAAGCAGATATGTGTGTAAAGAGGGATATAGAATATATTGAAGGATTTTTACTTGACCTTGATTCTAATATTAATTCACCTCGACCTTGATCCTAATACTAAGTAACCTTGACCTTGCTATGTTTTCCAGGTGCTATGAGTGATAGCCCATATGGCCTTGACCACGGAATGGACCACAGTGGTTACCTAACGCCCAACGCCTATGACCAGTACCTGTACGGACAGAAGCAGGGCTACCTACCTCAACACCACCAGCAGCATCACAAATGTAAGTCAAAGGTCATGTAAGTCAAAGAGCAAAGGTCATGTAAGTCAAAGAGCAAAAGTCATGAAAGTCAAGAGCAAATAAAGATCATGTAAGTCAAAGAGCAAAGATCACAAATGTAAGTTAAAGAGCAAAGGTCATGTAAGTCAAAGAGCAAAGATCACAATTGTAAGTTAAAGAGCAAAGGTCATGTAAGTCAAAGAGCAAATATAACAATTGTAAGTCAAAGAACAAAGGTCATTTAAGTCAAAGAGCAAATATAACAATTGTAAGTCAAAGAGCAAAGGTTATGTAAGTCAAAGAGTAAAGCTCACTAATCATAGTCAAAGAGCAAAGGTCACTAATGTAAGTCAAACAGCAAAGGTCACAAATGTAAGTCAAACATCAAAGGTCACAAATGAAAGTCAAAGATCAAAGGTCACAAATGTAATTCAAATAGTATAGGTTTACCTATGTAAGGCAAATAGCAAAGGTTACAATTATAGGTGAAGAGCAAAGGTCAACAAAATTAAAAGAAATTTGTTATCCGAATTAAATAAGATATTTAATTGGTGCAAATGTTTGCTTCAGCCATATTTGAAGGAGCCGGGATGTATGGAGAGATGCAGAGTCCTAGTAATATGTCCACGACAAGTCTATCTCCGTCTCCTCCCCCGCCCCCAAGAGTCTACAAGCCGTGTGTCGTGTGTAGCGACAAATCTTCAGGGTACCATTACGGTGTCAGCTCCTGTGAGGGCTGCAAGGTAAGATTTACCTCCCTTTACTTGATTTTTGTCTCTGTTTTAACAGCAAGGTAAGAATTACCGCCCTTTATTTGATTTCCCCTGCTCTTTTAACAGCAAAGTATGAATCGTCTCCTTCTATTTCTTTATTTTTATCACTTTTGAACAGCAAGATCAGAATTACCTCCCTTTTATATATTTGAGTTACCTTGAATATATTTGTAAGTTGCAAAGTAAGAGATATCTCCCTTTGTACCTTCAATTGATTTTCAAATGTCATTTTGGCAAGATTTATATTTCTCCATTGAGAAAGTTGAATAATGTGAATATAGATTCTGGATGTATGGTACAAAACTATTTTAGAAGGAAATCTAATTATTTTATTATTTCTTTTTAACATGTGTATGTTGATGTTTTTCTTTATTTCTTTGAAAATCGTTAAGTATTATTTAAAGAAATTGTAACCTTTTATTATTTAATTCTTTACTTGAAAATAATAAAAGTTTTTGCCGGCAGTGAGATACAGTAGAATATATAACATTAATGTGTCATTCTGAATGTTCATTTCACAGGGTTTTTTCCGCCGAAGTGTACAAAAAAATATGCAATATACTTGCCACAAGGATAAAAACTGCCCCATCAATAAGGTGACGCGGAACCGATGCCAGTACTGTCGACTTCAGAAATGTTTTGCCACAGGAATGTCAAAAGAAGGTAAAAGAGTCAGGAGACTTGGCATATATGACACAGCTTGAAAAAAATATATACCCCACAAAATCTGACTCCTAATCACTCGTTGATTATTACGTCTTTGCATATAACAGAGTTACTTCCCTTTCAGGTAGGTATCCAATGAGACGTTATTGTTATGTGAGCGCAACACCGTTGCTTTCTCCCAAAAGTGTGACATTACCCTCTGAAACACATGACATCACAATCAATACCTACCCGCAAGGGCAGATAACTTGGTAATATGCAAATACGGAATAATTAAGAAAAGATGGACAATACAATCTTGTCCAGTTGTACTGCAC
>SAYR01059329.1:72401-111628 GCA_004382745.1 Argopecten irradians irradians
TAAAGGGTCGAAAACTAAATTAGTCTTGCTTTATGATAAAAATGTAATTGAAATACATGAAAAAAGAAATCCTATGAAATACCACTACTATTCCCTTGTTCAAAGTTTTCTAATCTGCACGTTCATAAACGATGTCAATATGACGTAAAAACTACCTCCGCTAATTAAAAAACAGCAGATAACACAGCAAATTCCATATCGGTCAATCTCTAACATTTTTAGAGAGGAAGCAAATTTAAAAATAGTCTCTGTTAGGGATCCAAACCTCCGTTTTTGTAACTGATCCCGATCGAGCGTGAGTCCGCCCCCGAACATCATCACATCCTGATCAAGGTTGTACCGTGAACATAACCGTAATATCTGTAACATTAGATAATACATTTATCATTGAATTAAAATAAAGACAATATTTTATTATCAGATTAATTATATAAAGTCATAAATCATAATCGTGATATCTGAAATTTTAATAATACATTTAGATAATGTAAATAAAAAAAAGATCATACATAAATTATAAATTTATTATAAAACGTCAAAATTCATAATCATAATACTATCCACGTATAAGTTGCATTGGTGTATAGGTCGCACTCCCGATTTTCAGGGAAAAAATCACGACTAATACTCCGGAAAATATTAGAGTTTTCTTAAAATATTGATTTTCGTTTAAATCTTATTTAATAGCACTAAAATGTTAGTTTAGATTGTTTTTTCATGTTTATTATCAACATTAAACATATAATACTTACCATAATTTCTAAACAGGCTGCCTTTAATAACGTAATTTGATCTGATGAAGAAAGGAGGTAAATCCTGAAATTTTCTTCGCGAATTCCACAATTTTTAATAATCCTTTAGAGGAAAGGTCAGTCACACGTTCCCACAACATAATTTTCACAGCTTTATCTTTGTCTTTATCACCACTATCATCTTGATCCTTGAAAAAAGAGAGATTGTTTCATCATTATTCATGAATCTATGACAATTACCTTCGTTAATAGAATTATGTCAATAAACATGCAACTGAAACTGTATTTCTTATTTTTAGAGGGAACAGGACAGGAAGGAAGGATAATATATTGAAAATACTATACTCCCCTTAATAAGGTTAATTAAGGATTAGAACATAAACGTAGCAATATATTAATTGTTGTCTATGTTGCCTGAGGGTAATATTAATTCATTCGTGATTATAAGATATGATCAAAAATATTGTTGGTTTCAAAAATTGTTTTCCTAGATAATTTTAATGCCAATTTTGGAGAAATCCAATAACATCTTCATCAAAACAATATATATCTTGACTTCTATAATTTGAAAAGTTCATATTTCTCATATTCTTTTTTTTCAAAACTCAGGTCAACTCTACGCAAGGTACATAACAGACTAACAAATAATTGGACCCGATTCAATCCCTAGTTTTGTGAGGTTGACTGCCCCTACCTTTTCCCCTTTCATTGTAAGATTGACTGCCTACCTTTTCCCCTTTCATATCGGTCTCCTCTGAACTGCCCATCACAGCGTCCTTACTGACTGGGGACAGCACCTCCTCCTCCAGAGTAGAAAGGTTGAATTTATGAGCGTCTAGGATCTCCTGTAATATCCCCATTCATCGTCTGTGGACCTCCTCCGTAGAGCAAGCTACATCCATACCCTCGTTTTCTTTCTTCATTTTCTTCTTTTTATTTCGATCATTTCTCACAGCTTTTAAAAGAACAAAGTGTTAAATGATGATGCTTACTTGATGAAACAAGTGGAAAACACCTTTTATTTTTTCATTTATATCATAAAGTGTGTGATTACTTATTAACCTTTTTGGTTATTTTATCATTATTATTTTTATTTTCTAAACACCATTTATGGTGAAATCTGGAATTTTTAATATGTAACAATCTATGGCTAAAAATTCATGTACACATCCTACCAAACCAGACGAGAGGACATGCGAGTTTTCACAGTTTATACATTAATGTCTCTTTAAAACTAGAACCTCATGCCGGAGACCAACTAATGTAATTACTTTCACTGTTTATATATCAACGTCTAAATAAAGGCAAAATATGACAAATAAACTAATGTTATGACAACGCTATGATAATGCCTATTAACAACTAATGTCCATCTTTTTTTAGAAGAAATATAATCAAACATGCACATCTAAAGAATCCAATGAAGAGACCCATGTAAGATTTTATTATGTTTTTCCTTGACAGTGTTCTTACCTCATGGGATAATATCTGCACTTCCTATGAGGGTAAGATTTCTCTGTCTTACTCAGAGCAAACATGTCCTCATGGGAGATATCTGCAATTCCATTGAGGGTAAGAATTCTCTGTGTTACCCAGAGCAAGCATGCCCTCATGGGATATATCTGCACTTCCTATGAGGGTAAGATTTCTCTGTCTTACTCAGAGCAAACATGTCCTCATGGGAGATATCTGCACTTCCATTGAGGGTAAGACTTTTCTGTGTTACCCAGAGCAAGCATGCCCTCATGGGAGATATCTGCATATCCATTCAGGGTAAGATTTCTCTGTGTTACCAAGAGCAAACATGTCCTCATGGGAGATATCTGCACTTCCAATGAGGGTAAGATTTCTCTGTGTTACCCAGAGCAAACATTTCCTTATGGGAGATATCTGCACTTTCTTTGAGGGTAAAATTTCTATGTCTTATCCAGAGCAAACATGTCCTCATGGGAGATATCTGCATATCCAGAGCAAGCATGTCCTCATGGAAGATAATCTGCTATTCCATTCAGGGTAGATTTCTATGTGTTACCCAGAGCAAACATGTCCTCATGGGAGATATCTGCACTTCCAATGAGGGTAAGATTTCTCTGTATTACCCAGAGCAAGCATTTCCTTATGGGAGATATCTGCACTTTCATTGAGGGTAAGATTTCTCTTTTTTTACCCAGACCAAACATGTCCTCATGGGAGATATCTGCATATCCAGAGCAAGCATGTCCTCATGGAAGATATCTTCACTTCCATTCAGGGTAAGATTTCTCTGTCTTACTCAGAGCAAACATGTCCTCATGGGAGATATCTGCACTTCCAATGAGGGTAGGATTTCTCTGTCTTACTCAGAGCAAACATGTCCTCATGGGAGATATCTGCACTTCCATTGAGGGTAAGATATCTCTGTCTTACTCAGAGCAAACATGTCCTCATGGGAGATCTGTCTTACTCAGAGCAAACATGTCCTAATGGGAGATATCTGCACTTCCATTGAGGGTAAGATTTCTCTGTCTTAATCAGAGCAAACATGTCCTCATCGGAGATATCTGCACTTCCAATGAGGGTAAGATTTCTCTGTCTTACTCAGAGCAAACATGTCCTCATGGGAGATATCTGCACTTCCATTGAGGGTAAGATTTCTCTGTCTTAATCAGAGCAAACATGTCCTCATGGGAGATATCTGCACTTCCAATGAGGGTAAGACTTCTCTGTGTTACCCAGAGCAAGACATGTGTAGAATATATTCTCGTGATCAACCAGAACTTGTAAAATATGTAATATTGTCATATGTAAATAAACATTAAAACCTAGGTATCCAATGAGACGTTATTGTTATGTGAGCCCAACACACGTTGCTTTCTCCCAAAAGTGTGACATTACCCTCTGAAACACATGACAGCACAATCAATACCTACCCGCAAGGGCAGATAACTTGGTAATATGCAAATACGGAATAATTAAGAAAAGATGGACAATACAATCTTGTCCAGTTGTACTGCACAGGTTAATGTTTATTTACATATGACAATATTACATATTTTACAAGTTCTGGTTGATCACGAGAATATATTCTACACATGTCTTGCTCTGGGTAACACAGAGAAGTCTTACCCTCATTGGAAGTGCAGATATCTCCCATGAAGACATGTTTGCTCTGAGTAAGACAGAGAAATTTTACCCTCAATGGAAGTGCAGATATCTCCCATGAGGACATGTTTGCTCTGAGTAAGACAGAGTAATTTTACCCTCAATGGAAGTGCAGATAATTCCCATGAGGACATGATTGCTCTGGGTAAGACAGAGAAATCTTACCCTCAATGGAAGTGCAGATATCTCCCATGAGGACAAGGTTGCTCTGAGTAAGACAGAGAAATCTTACCCTGAATTGAAGTGCAGATATCTTCCATGAGGACATGCTTGCTCTGGATATGCAGATATCTCCCATGAGGACATGTTTGCTCTGGATAAGACATAGAAATTTTACCCTCAAAGAAAGTGCAGATATCTCCCATAAGGAAATGTTTGCTCTGGGTAACACAGAGAAATCTTACCCTCATTGGAAGTGCAGATATCTCCCATGAGGACATGTTTGCTCTTGGTAACACAGAGAAATCTTACCCTGAATGGATATGCAGATATCTCCCATGAGGGCATGCTTGCTCTGGGTAACACAGAAAAGTCTTACCCTCAATGGAAGTGCAGATATCTCCCATGAGGACATGTTTGCTCTGAGTAAGACAGAGAAATCTTACCCTCATAGGAAGTGCAGATATATCCCATGAGGTAGAAAACACTGTCAAGGAAAAACTAATAAAATCTTACATGGGTCTCTTCATTGGATTCTTTAGATGTGCATGTTTGATTATATTTCTTCTAAAAAAAGATGGACATTAGTTGTTAATAGGCATTATCATAGCGTTGTCATAACATTAGTTATTTGTCATATTCTTGCCTTTATTTAGACGTTGATATATAAACAGTGAAAGTAATTACATTAGTTGGTCTCCTGGATGATGGTTCTAGTTTAAATAGACATTAATGTATAAACTGTGAAAACTCGCATGTCTCTCGTCTGGTTTGGTAGGATGTGTACATGAATCTTTTAGCCATAGATTGTTACATATTAAAAATTCCAGATTTCACCATAAATGGTGTTTAGAAAATAAAAATAATAATGATAAAATAACCAAAAAAGGTTAATAAGTAAATCACACTTTATGATATAAATGAAAAAATAAAAGTGTTTTCCACTTGTTTCATCAAGTAAGCATCATCATTTAACACATTTGTTCTTTTAAAAGCTGTGAGAAATGATCGAAATAAAAAGAAGAAAATGAAGACAGAAAACGAGGGTATGGATGTAGCTTGCTCTACGGAGGAGGTCACAGACGATGATATGGGGATATTACAGGAGATCCTAGACGCTCATAATTCAACCTTTCCTACTCTGGAGGAGGAGGTGCTGTCCCCAGTCAGTAAGGACGCTGTGATGGGCAGTTCAGAGGAGACCGATATGAAAGGGGAAAAGGTAGGCAGTCAATGTCACAATGAAAGGGGAAAAGGTATTGACAGTTAAACTCACAGAACAAGGGATGGAATCAGGTCCAATTATTTGTTAGTCTGTTATTTACTGTACCTTACGTAAAGTTGATCTGAGTTTTTAAAAAAACTAGGAACTTTTCAAATAATAGAAGTCAAGATATATATTGTTTTTAATGAAGATGTTATTGGATTTCTCCAAAATTGGCCTTTAAATTATCTAGGAAAACAATTTTTAAAATCAACAATATTTTTGATCATATCTTATAGTCACGAATAAATTAATATTACCCTCGGGCAACAAAGACAACAATTAATGTATTGCTACGTTTATGTCATAATCATTAATTAACCTTATTAAGGGGAGTAAAGTATTTTCCATATATTATCCTTCCTTCCTCTCCTGTCCCCTCTAAAAATAAGGAATACGTTTTCAAATTGCACGTGTATTGATATAATTCTATTAACGAAGGTTAATGTCATAAATTCATGAATAATGATGAAACAATTTCTCTTTTTTCAAGGATCAAGATGATAGTGGTGATAAAGACAAAGATAAAGCTGTGAAATTAATGTTGTGGGAACGTGTGACTGAACTTTCCTCTAAAGGAATTATTAAAATTGTGGAATTCGCGAAGAAAATTTCAGGATTTACCTCCCTTTCTTCATCAGATCAAATTACGTTATTAAAGGCAGCCTGTTTAGAAATTATGGTAAGTAGTAATTATGTTTTATGTTGATAATAAAATGAAAAAACAATCTAAACTAACATTTTAGTGCTATTAAATAAGATTTAAACGAAAATCAATATTTTAAGAAAACTCTAATATTTTCCGGAGTATTAGTCGTGATTTTTTCCCTGAAAATCGGGAGTGCGACCTATACACCAATGCAACTTATACGTGGATAGTATTATGATTATGATTTATGACGTTTTATAATAAATCTTATAATTATGTATGTTCTTTTATTTATTTACATTATCTAAATGTATTATTAAATTTACAGATATCACGATTATGATTTATGACTTTATATAATTAATCTGATAATAAAATATTGTCTTATTTATTTACAGTGTATAAATGTATTATCTAATCTTTACAGATATTACGGTTATGTTCACGGTACAACCTCGATCAGGATGTGATGATGTTCGGAGGCGGACTCACGCTCGATCGGGATCAGTTACAAAACGGAGGGTTTGGATCCCTAACAGAGACTATTTTTAAATTTGCTTCCTCTCTAAAAATGTTAGAGATTGACGATATGGAATTTGCTGTGTTATCTGCTGTTTGTTTAATTAGCGGAGGTAGTTTTTTACGTCATATTGACATCGTTTATGAACGTGCAGATTAGAAAACTTTGAACAAGGGAATAGTAGTGGTATTTCATAGGATTTCTTTTTCATGTATTTCAATTACATTTTTATCATAAACAAGACTAATTTACGTTTTCGACCCTTTAAGAGCACAGGACATTTAAATACTTACAAATTGGAAATGTCGTTTTATAGAACCAAATGTTGACGTAATCATTTTAAAAAAGAAATCAGATAAAGAAACCAATAATTTTCACATTTCAGGTCTGCATTTAATTTGAAGTGAAATCGTGGTCTCAAAACACTGAAAGAGTGGGAGACGCATATAGGGTTGAATATTGTATGTTTCGTTGGTTCCAAGTAGAAATGTGCCATTTGCATCAGAATAAATGTTAATAACAGTAGTTTTCTTCCATTAGATCGATCTGGTTTAGAAAATCCACAAAAGATTGAAGAAATGCAGGAACCCATTTTAGAGGCTCTGAAACACTACATAAGGACAAGACGGAAAGATCAACCGATTACGTGGGCCAAGATGTTAATGAAGGTCACAGATCTACGTAGTATCAGCGTGAAAGGTAAGTGACAGGGAACAATAGGGATCGATTGATTCACATACCACGTGATACCTTATAACATTTGTAGAGGATTATTTTATCTAAAAGTGAAAACTGGAAAAAACACTGTAAATCCACTGTTCAGAATAAAACTGTGGAAACAATCGAAAATGAATGGAGACTCTTTAGCTAAGGGAATGAAATAAGGTAAAAGATGATATCACGCGCTAACGTCATTTCAGCAGGAATATTACAGAGATTTTTATCACTATTGGAGATACTAGTCCCGCACAAACGTTGTTGGGTATCACATCGCTCATGAATTAGTCCCATTGAACTCTCACATGTAATAGATGTTATATACATGTATAGGCCTTTTTTACCGGAGATATTGTTTTAAAAAGTACGGGGAAATCACGAATCTCATTAAAGATGCAATAATAAACATGTGTCGCTCACATAGTTACAGTGCCAAAGGAATTGTATTATACATTTTCATGCATTTGGATAATGTTTTAATTTACGTTTTGACCAGACAATATTGCAGCTGTTTGTAGATCAATTCTTTTCCCCCTCGTATCGCGAATACATGTATATTTTCGCTTTTATATAATTCGTTATGTTTTTGTGTGAAATAAATGATCCAATGCAGTGTAACAATAAAACTTGAATATTATTTCCTTATTCTTCATAATTTCATTTGTTGTTGTTTTAATATCGCATTGTAACAGGGTTTGCGTTTACGCCATCCCTATATCTTTATTGAAACACTGAAAATGAAGGACAGCATTTTGTTTCCGAAAGTCTATTTTCAAAATATCAATTAAAATCACGTTTGTTGGGGAAAATGCTATTTTTAAAATATCAATTAAAATCGCTTTTGTAGGGGAAAGTGCTATTCATTATTATTAGAAAATTCTAATCAAATGCATGTTTTAATTGTTAAAACAGGAGCAGAACGAGTTCTTCATCTGAGACTAGAAATGCCAGACGAGTTGCCTCCCTTGATAATTGAGATGTTGGACAGATCGGAAAATGTGTGTTTGCCCTGATATTCATAGCAGAAGTTATAAACCTGAATTATACACGGTGATATTATTAATCCAGACTGCTTACAAAGCTCATCAATTCAATACGTATACAAGAAAATGGATGTGCTCCAAATATGGGAAAGTTTAAAAACCATAAGACATTAAATGGCAAGAAGGACATCTTCTCACATATTGCTGTTGGATGATAGGAAGATAGTGACTACCATTATAAGTTTCGCCATATACTCATTAACAACCCGGTTTTAAGGATCTGTTTATCATTTTAATTTCTCAGTTTTTTACGTTTGCAGAAATCTGAAATATTTTGAAATAATTGAAATCGATTTAGACAGCTTGGACATTTTGTTATAATTTTGTAAGTACGATGTTCAGGGTTTGTCCAAATTGTTTACAATTAGTTTCAACTTTTTCTTTGCCACAAATGTTCACCACACTAGGTGTTAAAGAACACAATTATACCTTGTGGGATTTAATTCCGATTCCAGATTATTGCTTCCTCTTTTGAGTTTTAATTCATTCACTCCGGAACTTTCATAATGGACTATTCCATGTTTACAGTAAGAATAGTTCAAATGTGTCTTGAGGGGTGAATAAGTTTAAGTTATTATTAGATTACAGAAGAAATATCCCTACGGGATTATCCCAAATGTAAAGTTACCATGGTAACACAGATGGATACTTTCAAGGAATTTAGTATACCTTCAAAGGTTACAATTCTAAAACATTTATCCACACGAGGCAGTTATTGCTTCTTGATGTTGAACAAAGTATTTATCAGAGGATATGACTCTTAATTTACTGGCTACACCAGTAGAATTCAATTGTTGTGCTTGGAAAGCAATTACTTGGAAAGTTCAAGAGAGATATTTTCTTGTGTTTAATTGTTTTGGAGGCAAAATGGTCAATTTAAATAACCATAAAATGGATATATAAATAATCGTATTTGGTGGCTATAATGACCACATTAAACTGACATGTTCTTGATAAATTCCTATATTTTGGTTCTACAATTATCTTTTTTTTTCGAGACAATAGATACGTTTATTGATTTATGGTAAATAAACGTAAGTCTTGTTTACAGGGGCTGATAATTGCGAAAAATAGAGATAGAAATAGCAATTAAGATGTTACAAAAAAGAAAAGCATGACCATGAAATAATTTGTGATATTTCAAAGACAAGTCACTTTGAATGAAGTAGCAATAGAATGTTCAAAACTAACATTAGTTGGATGACAGTTGGTGATATTCCAGAAGTATAACTTTGAAGTGGTAATGCTACCAAATATGGCACAACCTATGAAGTAAAACTTTGAAAGGTTATGAATACAATTAAAGTAAAACTTTGTGTATATATACTGTTAGACAGTACCATAACCAACAAAGTTGCTTAGCACAAATTTCAATTGCACATGCATGTCGTGACATGAAGAGTTAACAGTATAGTGTAAACACATGTATGCGAAATGTATGCGAATTACATGAGCAATGATTGTTTGAAAATTGTGTTAAGCCGCTGCCAAAACTAAAAAATTGATAATATAGAAATGGACAACATTTAAAATTGTGACTATATAAAGCATAGCTGTTCGGGAATCTTACTTAAAATCTTAATCATGTTAATTATGACATAAAAGGTACATATTCTTTTGATTTAATCTAGTAGTTAAATCTAAAGACTGATTTACAAGTATTTACGCTTAATTTTCATTCTCCGCAAAGCTATTTGATTTTGTGTATTTCCTTGGGTTTTGGGTTAAGGGTTTAGCGTTGATAATGATGATAAACATTTTTCAGGAAATTCTAAATAATTAAGATATTGACCTTTTTATCGGAATTATTTCAAACCCATATTCAATACAAAATGACTAATTAATGGCCAATTTCTTGTCAATTAATTATATCACACGTTCCTTTACAAAGTTGGTATTAACGCTAAACTTATAACTTTTACAACCCATGAAAAACACAAAAAATGAAAGATATTTGCCGAGAACTAAAGTAGATACACAGGAAGCCAATATATTATAAATAAAATGACAATTGAAGGCGTCTAAAATATTTTTGTCTTCGTCATGGTGATATATGATAATACAATACTTTAATAATAAACATTACATACTTAACAAAAAAAATCAAAACGCAGATTCTACAGAATTGTTTAGCAGGGTAATCATATATATATATCAGAATATAAAACGTTCTTGAAAAATATATGACTCCTTGATTAAACATCATCATGATATTTGTGAACATCATCAGGTACCTCCTATCAGATACCCCCTATATGCACAGGAGTTTGACGTTCTGTCAATAATATATAGTATACATATATAAAAAAATACCCCTATATACTTTATATAGTATATAGGGGTATGTTTTATATATGTATACCATATATCATTGACAGAACGTCAAAATCCTGTGCTATATGTAAGCATTCTGGTGTTTGTGCAATACGACTAATATGTTATAGGGATACTATTTATAGGCTATTGTTTTAATATTATAAAAAACACGATCTACCTCATAAAGATACAAAAGTGATCATTATTCATCGTAATGGTGAAATGTTATTGTATATAATTATGATTTATAAAAAAAAATGATTTTAATTTTGTGAAGTGTCTTGAATTTTCAAGGTCCATATTGACAAACTTACTTTTATTTATGAAGTGTATGTTACATGTTATGATAGTATAGGTTATAAAGTGTTTGATATAACTTTCACATTTTACCATACTGTAAATTTGTTCAATTTCACGGGTTTGAAATTTCGCGATTCACTAATTGGAAATTTTGTGGTTTTTATTTTCACTGATTACTTTCCTAGCCTTTCATTCACGTGGCTGGGTGTGATATCTAAGATTCACAAATTTGTTGCATTAAGGAATTTGCTCAATCTTAAATAATATTTCCCATCGTGTATATTTTGCATGACATTTCCAATGTATCATTAATCGGTTACTATTTCATTATTTTGTTTTCATAACATCAGAAATATTTATACAGATTATAATTATCGATAGTATTTTTGTCAATATGGATCTTAGTACTATTATACCTTTTTGAAGTCAATTTTAAATAGATATTTTGAAATATACCAACATCAGGGATTGTGTACATACAGAAATGGTACATAAGTAATTTGTAATAATGAATATTCAATATATGTATATTAGAATTTTAATTTATGTCAATATTCATCTTTGTTTGAATAAATGGTATTCGCCAATGTTTCAGCTATATTTGATTCAATGTATGACCAGAATGAAGAGTTGATTTAAAAACAAAAATATGGATTTTTACAAGGAACTTCATATTGTTTCTTAATTCATATTGAGTTATAAGTGAATACCGCTACAAAGAATAAGGTCACCGTTTATAGTAATTTTTTACCATTGAAAATAGTCTGCTTTAATGTTTTAACGTGATGAATTAATCTTAAAGTGAATAGTCGGGCAATGCAAACCAGCTGAAATGAGTTCATTGGGCTTCCAGAAGTCATTATATATCAAAGCGATGGTCAAGTTCTGCTTACGTTGTCCAGTTTTGACCATTGAATTATGGAAAAGCCCTGTGTAAATTTAGTACAGTTCTAAAAATAAATTCTGAAAGCGAGGCTGCGTGGGAATGTAAACACAGACATAGCCAGCCATGAGGACGTTTTAGGATTCATATAATATAAATTAATTTCTTCGCATTTTGGTGGGATATTTTATTTTTCAATATAGTAAGAAATTGTACTGGATATATCAACACTATTTTTCGACTTAAGCCTTCTTTTGTCAGACTATTCACTTAAAGTGTCAGAATAAAAGATAAAATATAGTTCTACGATTGACCAAAAATTATTGTCATTTCACTCCAAAAGAGTTTTAGTAATATCATGAATTCAATATGTTTTATATTACCTGTAAAAATCGACCACTACTAAATTAGGATTTTACCACTTTCCTTATATGAACTAAAACATTAGTTTATTGTTAGGAAACAAAACCATTGACATTTTCTGTATTTTAATATTTTACTCTGATGTCCATACGTTATTGACAATGTGTGAAAGATGGTTAGAATGTAGATATGTTTGAATTTGTGTCTTAATTAACAGGTAACTGCTTTTGTTAAAATAATTTTCATTATATCAAATTTTCTTCTAAGGTTGCCATAGTTACTCCGCTATCTTATTAAATATTTTTTTGTTGATCCGTGTATGTCCTTTTGCCACAGAGATACGAAAAATAAGTTGATAGATAAAAGCGATTCATATTATTTCATCATCATTCTTGTAGCCATTTGTAAATCCATATGATATGCATTATTATTTTCAAATGCTTTTATTTTGAATATATAGTCTTGGAATGATATGCATAGACATAGCTTATGCATATGCATTCAGATAATGAGGAATACATCTTATGCATATTTATATAAATTATGAGGAATACAACTTATGCATATTCATACAGATAATGAGGACTACATTAATTTTACATCTGTAGCATATCTCTCTATGAGGTATGCATTGCACATCATAGGTATTTTCCACTGCAGTTATGTGACTATAAATGCCATAAACGCTTGCTTAGATCTGATACAATTTATCCATATTAGCATAAGTTGGTTTTCCGGTGAAGGTTGTAAAAAAAATCTAAGGAATATATGGTTGACCTCAAATCGCGACCTCCATTGTTCTGTTTGAGGTAAATTAATTTACAACTTATTTTGTCGACTTAAAAGCTGAAATAATGCTCCGAAAAACTTCCTTAGATTTTCACATATCTGTAAGATAACGTTTGATAACCGATTTTCTTAAGTTAATAACAATTCAGGTTATCTTGGTTACGTGTACATTATTATGTAAAACTATTATGTCTTATTTGGCTTTATTATGGCGAAGATGTTTGGAAGGAAGTTGTCCTGAAGTATTTATAAAAATTAAATGGGGAAATTTGTATCTCCTGAAATTCAATGATCAGGATGTAAATTGCTGCTGGTCTTCCGGTGATCAATTTAGATATTAATGCTGGCTGCAATACTGTAGCTCAAAGGACTTTTAGACATATAATGTTGTCGTCTTTCGCCGTCCGAAAGGCATAGGCTTGGTACGTATATTCGTTCTATACTAATGTTATAACTGATGTTTAGATTGTACAAGGTACATACAAGAATTGTATTGACTTCTTATTGACTTCCAAAGAGAACACAGTTTGCCGAAAATTTGGAGTAAAGAAGTTAATATTATGAATTATATCTGTAAACATTTGTTATAGTTGTATTTATACATTTTGACCTTTCCAGATTTACAGAGAAATTATTTTTCCTTAAAGATGCTCCACCGCCGACAGAGCATAAATGATATTCATTATTTGTACAATAATAGGTATTTAATCGTGTATATATATGTCTAACTAACACAAAAATTAATATAAAATCACTCGTTTTGCCTTTGGTGCATGCGCAATCAGTATTTCATTCCATATAGGATATAGTGCCACGGAATTTTTTGGGATGCAATTAATTATTTTTCATATTTTAAGTAACTTTTGTTAAGAAAAATACTAAATCATCTACTCCTATTTTCGATAGTGAAAAAATACCATTTGTCGGCGGTGGAGCATCTTTAACTACATCTCTCTATTTTATCATCCTAGCCAAACTAGACAAATACTGTAAGATCAGGTATATGTGGACGGCATATATCAATAATTTCTTCTCTTGTTATACACCATTTTCTCAGGGAAATTATATTGCATATACGCTCAAACAAGTTGTCATACTTCATATATGTAACCCTTCATCCAAATGGCAAACAGCAGTATATCGTATTCTTAGAGCAATGTTTTTGTTAAATGTGTGAGAATATACTGTAGATTTTATTACCATTTTCCCAGTGAATGATTGAAAAACTGTTGTTTGAAATCAGTCAAATATAAATGCTTATCTAATAATTCTGTTATTATTTATGATACAGTGTATGTAAATTAACCATGTTTCCTTTTAGTACCTAAGCACAAATTCCCAACCATTTTAAGGCCTATATTGTATGAACATTAAATATATCATGTTCACTTAATCAACGTGGCCTATGCTATTGCGATTTTTGCACATTACATAGTTATCTGCCCTTACATGTTGGTAGTGTTTGCTACGTCGTGTTTCATGAGTGTAACGTCACATTTTTCACAGAAAACTATGTAAATTGTGCTCGGAAAGCAATGACGTGGCCATTGATATTCAACCACAAGGGAGACAACTCCGTAATATGCAGAAATGGAATAACCATGTTCAGGTATTATCAATGTATAGTACGCTACCGGTACGTTGTACTGTTGTATCTAGCTATTAGTAAGGAATGGACATACACTTGGAATTATAAGCTGTAAGGAGAACATCATTAACGTTACTTACAATCCGTCTCTAAATGGATATTAATCCATGATATATGCATGTGGATACAATTTTCCGGAGATGAAATGAACCAAACATGTTTTCCTGTACATATATTATATATACCTAGTAAGGTCATTATATAGTGGACTCATTTGAATAAATACAGTTAAAATTGACAACGTGTTACTCGTATTTTAAGTGGTTTTTTTTAATTGCGAAAATTAAAGTATATCAATGCAATATTTTCTCTTTCGGATAATTAAAAATAGATGTAAGCAATTATTTCTGTTTCAAAACAGCCTGCTACAAAAGTCTACTTTATTGAAGTGCTACATAGTGCCGTGTTAAATCCCACTTCATTCAGAGCTACGTCATCCCAGCTAGTTATTTGAATGATATCAATTGACAAGTTTGGCACACTTCGTAGTATTTCAATATATTTCAAGTCCTATATCAGATCAAACATGATGTAAAAATATGCGAGTCCAAATGGAATGCATTCTCGGCTCCCATCGGCTGTCAAGCTATCGCTATACCAACTGACAGAATGAAAGGAAGGGGAGTAACTCTGATGGATGAGAATGAATGGAATGTAGAGATATATAATAATAACGGTGACACTACCGTTAGCGCTTTTGCTATATCAGTAATATATATAAATACATAAAAATTTCATGTGAACAAACTAAAATGAAAATTTGGTTTAATTCCCAATATTAACACATCTACAGCATTTTTCGAAGAAAAAAGTGTCAATTTCTACGTCATCAATATCGTCGGCCGAGTCTGCATTTTCCCCTGACTTATACACCACTGCTGTCTCTATTTCCTGTGTCATCTCGCACGTGCAACCAGTGCAGCCAACCAAAAACCTGGAATTTTATAATACCCAATCATTTTCCTATGTTTCATTTCAAACATATCTTATTTTGTGGCCTAATTTCTTTCTTTTCTAAGCAAAATGAAGATATAAATTTTACTTTAGTTTTCTGAAAAGTTGATGTTGTAAAATTATGCCAATATTTTTTATAAGTAGTTTATAATTGTTATACATTCTTATAAATATGCTTATTAATAACTTAATAGACTTTAGACTTTAAATTTACACAACAAAATCGCATTTTTTTTATTTTGGCGCCTTTTGCACACATTCATGTACAGCACTTTTCCTAGCTGAAATTCTGTATGCATAAAATCGTACATGAGTGTTCATTTCATATGAGATTTTATGAAACGAGTCTAAGAGGTTTTCATATTTGCGAGCCTTGGCGAGCAAAAATTAAAACTTCGAGACGAGTTGCACAAAATCTCAAATGAAATGAACACAAATTTAAGATACTTTTTATCACATATCTACAAATACCTACATAACAAAGAATTTTACGTTAAAACATATTCCGAAAATTCAGCAGAGGCCGCCATTTTGTTCCGCCGTCCCCGTATTTATGACGTCACTTCATTTGTCCTGACGTGATTTTATTGGGTTTTTTTCTGACGTCACAATGATTTTTCTAGCCAATGAAAATCGCTCCAGGTAATATTACACTAGTGACATATGCAAAAACATTACACGGCCGAAATCACTGGATATCAGGCGGATCATAGAGATTGCGCAAATTCACGACTGCGTTTATAAATAAGTTTAAGTGCGCTAATGTAGGTACAGGTATCTGCATTAAGCTCTTTTAGAAAGTATACAATTTTTGACCCTCAAACTATTTAGAAATTTTCTTTTTTTTCGCTATAGGCAGTTTGGTCATTATTATCATTACTCTTACGAATTCTATATTTCATGTTACATAGATATCTGCCCTGGCGGGTAGGTGTTGATTCGCAGAAAACGACCTTAATTGTACTTAAGAATTAATGACGTAACAATCGATACCTAACCCGCAAGGGAGCTAACTCTGTAATATGCTAAGACGGAATATAATAAGGCTTCGTATCATTTGGAAAACCAATGTCCAATCCCTTTGTATATGAAACTGGCTGTTAATATGACATGAAACTAATAAAACCATAAACAGAACCAATTGTATATAAAATATCACAATTAAATGTTAAAATCAAACTCTAACGAATGTTTGGATTAATTTCATAACTTATATAAGGACGGCAACTTCGCTAGCCAAGGGTATTTATTCCGATTCTCTTCCAGTAGGAAGAGATTCGGCTAAATACCCTTAGCTAGCGAAGTTGTAAGGACGGATTCTTATACCAAACTGAAGTTCATTGATTTTCAGGAGAAGACTATGATAGGCTATGGCTGATGTCTAATCCTATTGACATTTAACATCTTTTGTCAATAATTGACAATAATATATATATAAGTATAACAATATATAATATTTGAAAATTGAAGTTCATCGATAAGCAAAAGGCATCAGTGCCACCAATGAAGACAGTATTTTGTATTGTAATTTATTAATTTCTCAACATGGCAGCATAATAACAGATTTTCCCATTTTGTTTGCCGTTTACATTGAATTTTTATCTGTGTATTGTCAGTACTGCGTTAATGAACCTGAATCAGTAACGCTTTTAATAACGTCAAAAGATAATATCACGCGCTAACGTCATTTCAGAAGATTACAAAGAATTGTGTTCCATCATCACTGGAGATACTAGTCACGCACAAACGTTATCGGGTATCACATGCACGTGGTACGTGAATTAATACCCATATACAGTGGTATGTCAAAATAATTTTGTTTTCATTAAAGTGAATAGTCGGGCAAAGAAAACCAGTCTAAATGCGTTCATTGGCCTTCCAAAAGTTCTCACATATTAATAGGACGGTCAAGTTCTGCTTGGTTTCCCAGTTCTGACCATTAAAGTAAAGAGAGGTTGAAAGCATTGAAAGCGAAGCTACGTGGAAATGTAACCACAGACATAGTGAGCCGGGAGGACGTTTTAGAATTCCCATACTTTAAATTAATTTCTTCGTGCGCAGACAGATTTTGACGAGAGATTTTCTTTTTCTTTTTCATAAGAAATAATTTTGGATACATTCACACCATTTTTACCAACTTTAGCCATCCATGCCCGACTGTTCACTTTAATATATAATTACAAGAGTTTGACATTCTGTCAATAATATATAGTATAAATATATATAAAAATACCCCTATATACTATATAAATATAGGGGTATTTTTATATATATATATACTATGTTTTATTGACAGAACGTCAAACTCCTGTGATATAATTAAGGACTTACTCGCAGCTTCCGCTTTGAAAGAATTGTTGTGCGCCTTCTACTTTCACAAATTCACGTGATGTACCGGCTAGATTATCCTGAAAGTCTGGGCTGATGAAAAATGTGCGTCTGTAAAGAAAGGGAAAAAATCGTTTCTGCATGTTACAGAGTTAATTGCCCTTGCTGATATATATTAATTCTGACGACGTTTGTATGAGCGTAACGCCAGGCAAGGGCAGATAACTCTATAGTATAGAGATGGATTGGCGATTGAAATACAATACATTTTGTGTTAAAAAGGATACTATGAACTCACAACATACAAAACAATCTAAAGTTACATATATATATGCCATAACTTCATTACCAAAAGTTACCAATACTTTGAGAATTACAATACTTGCAATGCATAGGTTTTAATTTTACAAGAACAAATAAGAGCTGAAAATGAAATGCAGTACTGCTAAAAAATCATTTTATGTACTTCTACAATGCAGTGAAAAGAGTACCTGCAGTCCAATCATGAAGCCAATTCTTGGTATACAATTTCATGTCACATTTTAACAGTGTTTTAAGTAATTTAAAGTCATATGTGCCGTATTTTTCATACTCACGAATCAAGATGAGCTTTTGATATGTTATTCATTACCAAAAGTAACCATCATTTTGAGAATTACACTACTTTCAATCCAAAGGTTTTTATTTTACAAGCACATATAAGAGCTGAAAATAATTTTTGGCAGGACTGCCAAAAATCAGGATATTTACATCTCTAGTGAATTGAAATGAGTAGATACAGTCAGACCATGAAACCAAATTGTGGTATACAGTTTTATTTCACATTTTCACAGTGTTCTAAGTAATTTTAAAGTGATATATGCAGGTATGTTTCCATGTAAACATACATAACGCATAAAATACAACAGCTTTACAGTATATGATGTATGTGTTGTAGCTAATATTTATAAGTCATCTGAGGTCATTTGAATGACTTTCACACCTTAATTCATCAAACCTTGTGGTTTTCAATAGATTAATGAAGAAAAAATAACATGTCAAAATTTTTGTCCAGTTACGGCACATATAACTTTAAAGTGATTTCAGCTGATATGTTTTATTCTATACAGACATGCTAGTAGGATGTTTTTCCCAAGAGTGAAAAACAAAATATTTAGTTAATTTTATATCAAATATCGCGGGTAATTGAGTTCTTTAAAATTAAAGTAATTGCAATATCCCGTGTGACTATTTCACTAGTGTATTTTCTTGAATTCTCAAGATAGCGAATTTATTTACCTTCGAAACAGTACCTTTACTATCAAACTACACCAGAAACTGTTCAACAACAAAAAGAAACACAAAGGGATTTTTAACATGGATAAAATCGAAGCTACATGTACATGACTGATATTGAAAGTGAAACGAAGAAGCTTACGACTGACAGCAGCCATTGAATGTCGTATCTGAAACCTGTCGTCTTTTTCTCGGTAAACCTGTTGGTTGCGTAGAACCATTGGTAGTACCAGGATAGCAGTAGAGGCCACAGTTCAAATTACTTGTGAAGTTCTTCTCTGCTGGAACATATCTGTTCGACCTCCATTTCTGTTCGAGTTCTGATTGCTCTTCCTTTGTCCAGAAATACCCTGGGTATTTTTTCTTCAGTGTTGTTTTGGTCAGATTTGTGTCCGGGGCGCTAAACAAATATGATTTCCATGCATTGATTCTATCTATTATATTTTTCGCAGTGAAATATAAGGTTTTATGGTGAAAATATGAGTGATATTTTTCACCGGACAGAGTGAAAAATATCACTTTTGATGACGTTATGCTGATATGAATACGACGTAATAATCGCAAGGGCAAATAACAACTCTGTACAATACAACAGCGGAATAACATTTAGCGGAACTAGTGGTGATGGTATTTTGTAAATGAAAGCGGGGAAACAAATTTAATGTAATAAATATGATATTAGTTGTTTCTTAATGAAAACTTGTAATATTTCATCTCGTGAGGTGGAAACTTCGCACTAGTGAAAAATATTGTGTCCATCTCACTCGATGAAATATAACTGGTATTCATTAAGAAACAAGGAATATCTTTTATCTAATTTATGTGTAAAAATATCGATACGTGCACAGCAGAATAAAGCACTACTTACCTTGTTTCTTTCCAAATCAATACCGCAATGACAATGGTTGCCAATACTGTCAGGAAGACGACCAGTATAAGCTGGAGATTAGAATCAAGTATCGATATCAATAAGAGTTATCAATTTTAACATTCTAATATAAAAATGAAATCTCTCTTTAAGTTGCGATATGATTTCCAATTAGTTCATTCTCGAGTATCAGCTGAAAAATTTAAAACCAGTCGTCGATATCAATAGAATTATCATCAAACAATATCAAAGACGAATCGAAACCATCATAATATCCATTAGCCAATACAAAAATGATATTACCGAAACAAATTATTTCTATATTCATAGGAAAATATATTACTAGAAGAGGAAAAAAATACTTGTAAAGGAAATAATTCTAGTAAAGGAAATAAAACTAGTAAAGGAAATAATACTAGTATTTGATCCGCGAAAAAATTGAGAAACAGTTAGATTATATCTATATTCATACAATCAAAATGGGAAACAAAACCTTTCACATTTTTTCGTTTATTGTCCAAATCGCTAAAATAACCGACTATACAGTGTATCGATATTTCTTTTCTGATTTTACGTTAGGGTTAATGTCAATATAGTGAATATATTCATACCCTATAGCCGTTTATTGTCGTGATTTCTCGAGATATGTTCGTGAAAATCTGATCCGCGAAATATTGAGAAATGTGTTGATTATATAATATATACACACAGAGATTGAGAACTCCTTCTTTGTATATGATGACCTGCGCAGAGGGACCCCGGTTTACAGGCCATACTGAGATATCTAAATATGTTGTTATTCGAAAATCCTACATCCAAAATAGAAAGTACATGTACATTTCTTTTATTAAGATCAGCCGAAAACTGTACAATATGTTGGAGAAAGAACTGTATCGAGGCCCGTCAGAGCCGAGATCTGTTCTCTCTCCAACATATTGTACAGTTTGAGGCTCATCTCTTACTTAAGAAATAGCAAGTCTTTGTGTTAATAAAGTTTACTTTTATTTCTAATATAAACCAGTTTTTAACCTTTGTCTATGAGCTCAGATAACTCTACCAATGTGCATTCAACCATGACAAATCCAATATAGACAATGGCAACATAGAATTACATGTACCTTTGCCTGTGTTATGGACAACTATCTGTAAATTCACTTTAACCATGTCCACCGACAGTGATGGAGGGATATTACTTTCTTATATTAATTTAAGCGATATAATAAGGTGACTTTAGTGACTTGTACGGCTAAAAGGACATTTCTGTCCATTGTCTGATGTGGTCAAGAAATGACATATGAAACTAGACTTGCAATTTAGGCGTTTGCTTGAAAGCGTCTTGCTAAAATGATCGCATATAATAGTGATTTTCCAGGCTAGTTCAAAACAGTCGGTGCCCCCAGAACTTACATTGGATTCAGAAGATTTAAAATTTCGACCACTCTAGGGACAATCTTGGATTTATTTATACCATGTGCAATTTCATTCAATAAGCCAATGGGATTTAGGTGAAATTCTAAAATATTGTTGATTCAAAATCAAAATAAGTGTAAAACTAGTGTAGATGATTTGAAATTTATAATCAAAAGTGGTGTACAAAAACAAGGTTTTCAGAAAGCGGAAAATGGAGTTAATGCTGTAGATAAGTATTAAATGGTGAATTCATAATAAGGAGGAAAACTCAATATGGGATATATACAGCAATTCTGTGGATGTGTTTAATTCTGCATCCATAGAGGACTAAATTCTCTTCATATTCATTGTGTGTGATTTTATTCGTAATTAAGATTTAAAAATTTTGGAATATTCCGGCAGGTTGTGTGATGTGGGTTAACATAATTATTGGATTATGCCCGGAGACATATACTCACCCTCATTGTGTAACTCTCCCATAAGTTACCTTTTACTGTCTTATAAGCGACTGTCTTATATTAGAGTCACATATAAGACAGTAAAAGGTAACATATAGGACAGTTACAGGTAACCATCTGATAATCCGGGAGTTAAAGTACAGAAACAACAATAGATGACATCACAACTATGTTTTAATATATAAGTTAACATTTTTTTTCCAAAAATCGTACCCATATTAATTGAATATTACTGACCTTTTATATCATAATAAGGTAATCCTCCTGTATTTAATAACCATTTAGGAATATAGAGAAAACCCCTTGATACATACAGGAGTACCTCTATCGATCATTTATATTGTGGAGTTGCCAACATACATGTATTTGTATATACTACTTCAATATCAACGTTAAGAGTGATACAATTTGATATTCTCGTTTTAAC
Organism: Argopecten irradians irradians; assembly: GCA_004382745.1. Classification (NCBI taxonomy): domain Eukaryota; kingdom Metazoa; phylum Mollusca; class Bivalvia; order Pectinida; family Pectinidae; genus Argopecten; species Argopecten irradians. The sequence goes on from SAYR01059329.1 coordinate 94,666, forward strand.
TTAAAATCGTGAAAATATCAATCCACGAAAATAAGCAGCTACAGTACTAGTGCATATGGAATTTTCCACAGGCACCTGACACGAATATCAATCCAACAGTTACATATTATATGTTCGACAATAACTATGTCTTTTGAAAGACTATAAATATAAGCCATTTACCAATAACTTGTTGATTCCCTGCGCACATCTACCAGCACATATGCCACCTTCTGGTGTCTTTTCTTCGAAATGCATTGTCTGAAAAATAAGAAAAATGTTAGTTTACAAAATACTTTTTTTTCTTCTTTAATTTATGTTTTGTTCTATAGAAATACATAATGTATTTGTCTTCTTCTGTTCTTTAATACTCGTAAAGAAAAGATACTTTATAAATTCCTTTAAAGTAGATCTTTGTCTGAAAATTTTTTGCACTTGTTTTATGGTTTTCAAAAACATGTATGCTTTAATAAAAAATATCATATTCTTATATAAACATACACTATTACAATACATTAAATTAGATATATTTGTTCAATGATTGTCTCCATATATAGACTAATATCATCATTAAGTGCATAGGGTACACTAGTAAAACACCCATATGTATGAGAAAAAACACACTACATTAATTGTAGATACAATTTGTAGGTGGTACGCTTTTAGTGAATCTTGTCGCTTTGATTCAGTATTGGCGGGTTATACATAACAACTATATTTGAAACAGAACTCTGTACTTTCTGTACTGGTTTTAATTCGTGATAAACACAAAATGATTTACATGCGATCGAAGACACACAAAAGTCCCTGCCCAGGTGTATTGCTAACCACCATGGCATTTTTCGCGAATGTCTGAAAGGTAAGTGTTAGATTTGTACCTGTTTGTCCTATCTCAAAAGGCAGTTAATTATAAATTTAGTATCCTAGCTTTTGACATATTGGTGTAGCGTTAAACCAAATAAACCCAGTCAAGGTGGGTTTAACGTTATCCTGAACTCATCGGGTATTATCGCGAGAATACAGGTAATATCTATGTAATATCTATTCCCGAGGAGTTCCGGATGGGTTTAACGTATACCTACACGCAAGAGGTAACTAATATCAAAATTTAAAATAAAACCAAAATAAAAAAAAAATACAAAAAAAAAGAAAAAGCTTATTATACAAATTATTTGACCTTTGATTCGGTTAATATGGACTGTGTTATTTTTAATACTACCAGAGCGATATAACATCAAATGAGCAAATATTCAAAATTGGGAAAAACCCGAGAATATTCAAAATTTTGGATTTTTCTATAATGACGGTACCCTTATGAAAATTACGCTTCGAATATACATGTAAGCTAAGTATTTTTGTGTCTTTCGGCATACATTGGAACAAAATTCACATGTAATGTTAAATAAATACTCTCTGTCTTGATTTCAACAAAGAAAACAATTAAATGACAAATGAAAAATCTCGAGTCCGCCATCTATGAACCACTTAGATTGTACAGGTACAGTTCTGCTAATCTGCAAATGAAATGTGTATGCGTGAATCTATTACCTATTTTATGTTTCAACGCACCGTATGAAATTGTTCACGTTAGAATTAAAGGTTAAAAAACCAGATAAATTAATTGATCATGAAAGGAATTTATGCATAACCGACCAACCTACCAAGTTTTCCCCAATTAAACTGTATCATAACATAGCAACTACGAAGAAAAATCCTTGAGGTACAAACAATATTCAGTAACTTAAAGTAGTTCTCCATAGCAATGCATTAAAGAAGCTGAAAAAACGACAGAGCATAAACAATATTTTCATCATTTTGACAATAATTTATCACGTATATACACGTGTAATTGACACAAAAATACATATAAACTAAATTGTTTGACTCTGATATCTGTGCGATCAATAACTCATTCCATATAGAGCATCATGTCATGATTTTTTTTGGGATGCAAATAATTATTTCAAATACTTCTATTCTAAAGTAAAAAGACAGCTCAAACTTTTCAATGATGGTTATTATGTAAAGTAAGTAACTTTTCTTACTGATTAGAAGAAAGCTATTAATCCGTCTGATCCTGGTTTTAATACAAGTCGTCAAGATAACCGTTCGATCGTCGGCGGTGTAGCATCTTTAGGGAATGTGGATGAAATTTGGTCCTGGTTGTTTAAATACATGTAGATTATATTACACTGGCTAGCATGTATTTATATAGTATCTACTTTAATAGCCAGTGGCAATTAGACGACTACAATAGGACGACCGATTTAATTTATAAACGGAAGGAAATGACGGTGTACTAATGTGACCTGACAAATATATACTTGGAGATAAGTTACAGTAAACAAACCTGTGTAGTCATAGTATTAGTGTTAAATTTTATCTTACGAGTTAATGCATCCTGATTTTTATATTTCATTAAGTTTTTTTTTATTTCTGCCTTGACGATGTAATACCTTTTCTTAGTGTAAGATGAAATGCATCCTCGATACTCCAGGGGTTCCGATCACCTACGATTTCTATACCCCTGGACTATCTCAGAGTAAAACTGAAGGGAACAGAGCAGAACAGACAATTTAGTAATTGATGGATGCATGGTACACTATGGTTGACTGTGTGGCTTTGAAGTTGGGCGTCGCTCTCTCTGCAGTCTTCAAAGGAAATATTTGCAGGCCTGTGATTGGTTCAACTTCGCTAGCCAAGGGTATTCCGTCCGATGTTCTGTATCATAGACTACTGTACCCTTGGCTAGCGAAGTAGGTGATTGGTTCAGATTTTGTCCCTCTGAACTGCCTTCCTTTTTACTATGAGATAGTCCAGGGGTATAGAGATCGTAAGTGATCGAAACCCCTGGAGTATTGAGAATGGATGAAATAGACAATAAAAGAATGCGTCATAAGTAAGATCGAATTAAAAGTTATAATTTCCGTGAGATTAAAAATTCAAATACAATTCATTATTTCAAGATTTTTAAAAAATTTCAACTCGAGTTCCATGAACATGTCTATTTCTTAGAAAGTAATGACGCCATCTACAATATTTCCATGATATAGAGAATTTAGATTCTAACTAAAAAACATTGAGACAATCCCACTTAGATTGATGACTATCTTTTGAATCTTTTTACTTAAAATCCGAAAAAAAAGATTCAAAAGTTATTTTTTTTACTTAAAATCCGGGGGCCGCGGTGGCCGAGTGGTTAAGATGTACCGACATATTACCATATGACCTCCACCTCTGGGTCACGAGTTCGAATCCCATGTGGGGCAGTTGCCAGGTACTGACCGCTGGTCGGTAGTTTTTCTCCGGGTGATCCGGCTTTCCTCCACCAACAAACCTGGCACGTCCTTAAATGACCCTGGCCGTTAAGAGGACGTTAAACTAATCAAAACAAACCAAACTTAAAATCCGGTAGCTTTTTAACCATTATTTGATCTAACTTTACCTATAGGATATATTAACAATTCCCCTCTTACTCAAAACTCCCATTTCTACATTTTTCTTTCATTGATACTCAGTATTTTGCATTTCATTAAATTGCGATATTTTTCAAGCATTGGATAAATTAACTTTCTGTGTTGTCTATCAAGAAGTATGAGTATACATGTACTTATATTAAAGTGATAAATGACTAAGTGATAGGAAATATATCAAATTCGTTAAGTAAAGGTTCGTGGCATATCAAATTATTATTGAACTCATTTTATAAATTTCATATCATGTTTAAGATCACATATTTAAAACATAGTCTACCTTAGTGAAAGGATGCATTTAAAGTAAATAACATTTGTTGACAAGGTGTTCACTGACCCGAACGTTTAGAGTGCGCTAATTTTATAAACATTTAGTTTTTGTTTAAAATGGAAATAAAAAGTTATATAGTTCGTACAGTTTTAGAGACAAACCTGTTTGACGGGCTATACTATGTTATTTGATGTAATACAACAGATATTAAGAAAAACACCTAAGCTATACAGTTGTACCGTGCTACTTCAGATAATATAAAAAAACAGATATTAAGAAAAATTCATCAGCTATACCATGCTAGATAATATACCCCAAGATATCGATAATAAGCCGCGACCTATATTCTTTTTTTTTGATAGGAAATACTAGGCTTATTTTCAGGACCGGCCTATTTTCAAGCTCATCATATTTTCGAAGTCATTCATCCTGTACCGTATGAGACAGGCTTACTTTCATAGCATTAATAAATAAATTTCACTAACAACTTTGATATAATTTAATACAAATATGCATTGATGCATATGCATATATTTACGTGTATAATAAAATAACTACACCGCTCCAGAACGTTATGAGAATTTTATATTGACCAACATAAAACAATGTTGTCTTACCTTTTAGGTAATTTCCTTGGAAGGCAGTGTGGCCTATTTTCAAAACCGGCATATTTTCAAGATACATTTGACCGTAAGAAATCCAGGGCTAATTTTCAAGACCGGTCTATTTTCGATTCAGACTTATCGAGAATTTCGGGTAATACAAGAGATACAATAATAGATAATATATTACAAGAGATATTAAGAAAAAAAGCTCTACAGTGCTTGATAATATAATACAATATGATACAATAAAAGATGATATATTAAAACAGATCTTAAGTGAAACAAGAGGCCCATGGGCATTAACGCTCACCTTAGTTTGAATATACATGTATAATGAAACAAATAATGAAACAAATTAAAGACAAATAAACACTATATAATGGGCCTTTAAGTTGGTCAGTGATTTAGCAAATTGACTTTTTAGTCTATGAACAGAATTCGCTTCCATCAAACCTGTAAACTTTAAAGAATTTTTGAAAATTTAATCATTTTGACCCTGTTTGGTCCCGCCCATCTAGTCCCCAAGGGGACAGATATGGATGTTAAAATACTATATCTCAGGTTAATAATTCTAATCAAGTTTGACTCGTTTCCTATGAAAATTGAACAAAAAATGTTCATAATGTTTTTTCCTTATATAAACTATAGTAAACTTGACCCCATCCCCAGGGGGAAACGTGATATCCAAGGGTCATATAATTCACAATTTATGTAAAGGACCTTAAGACCTTTCTATCTATGGTATTTGATTCTACCATTTCCAGAATTTCAGAAGAAGATTTTTGAAGTTTTAGCTTATTTGACCCTTTTTGACCCCGCCCCTAAGGCCCCTAGGGGTCAGTCATAGAAAATTTGTAGATAGGATTTGATGGTCATCTCATACTGATAATTCTGACAACATTTGACTCATTTTCTATTACAAATGACCAAATAATGCTCAAAAATGTGTTTTCCTTATATAAACTATTGTAAACTTAACCCCCTCCCCAGGGGAAACGAGAGACCCCAGGGTCATATAATTTAAAATTTTTGTAAAGGACCTTAAGACTTTTCTATCTATGAAGAGTATTTGATTCTACCACATCTGTGAGTAGAGAAGAAGATTTTTGAAATTTTACTCAATTTTACCCCTTTTGCACCTCCCACAGCCCCCAGTGGGCTGGGGGTGTGGGGTCCATATAATTCACAATTTTGATTGGCCTTATGCCTTAGAAGGTTTGTGCAAAATTTCATTGAAATTGCTTCAGCAGTTTTGGAGAAGAAGTCAAAAATGTAAATTGTTTACGGACATACGACGGACGACGCACGACGGCCGAAGCACGACGGACGACGACGGACAAAAGGCGATTAGAATAGGTCACTTGAGACTTCGTCTCAGGTTTCCTTAAAAATAGATTTACAATGTTAGATGATATAATATAATATGATACAATAATTGATAATATATTGCAACAGATATTAAGAGAACAAAAAGCTTTACAATGCTAAATAATATAATACAACATACAGATATTTCGGAAAACACTTAAAGCTATACTATGGAAGTAATAAGTTATAACTTCATACATTTCAGAGACAAATACCTGCTTGACAGTAGTAAAGCGGTTTATATATTTACATACATATATTTTATTATACACTGTACAACTATATTACGATAGAGTTTAACAAAGTATCACTTTACGTGATCAAACATCATGGATAGTGTAGCTAAACTTTTAAACTGCCATCCAGCCTTTGATATCAGGCTAACGAGACACTGATAATTAGAATAATATGCAGATTCAATAATCTTCTTCTATTTATTCTGTGGAGTTTGTAAGTATACAAAGGTATCATAATGGACAACTTAACCTTTACCACGCTGAAGAGAATATAATAAATAAATATTACGAAAAACACTTAAACTTTACCACGCTAAATAATATAATACAACAGATATTTAGAAATAACTTGGGTTAAGCTATTCTAGATAAAAGTAATACATTTTGTATTACGGAAAAAACTATTTTATATTATTTTTTGTATTAATTAAACATATCTATATACGATTTAACACCAATTATTGTTCAAATGATGAGTATCGTTTATGCTCTGTCGGCGGTGGAGCATCTTTAAACTATACTACGAGATATGATATAACTACAATATACAATGACGGTGGAATATATTAGGAAAAATAGAGACACTATAACTGATATGAAGAAAAAAACACCATTAAGCCATTAAATGATAGATAACATATAATTCAATAGATATTAAGAACAAAACTACAGTTATACCATATAAGAATATTACACAACAGATAACAAGAAAAAACTTCAGTTATACCATATTAGAATATTATACCACAGATAACAAAAAAACTTCAGTTATACCATATTAGAATACTATTCAACTGATAACAGGACAAAATTTCACTTACTATATTAAAATATTATGCAAAAGGTAATCAGAAAAAACTTCAGTTATACCATATTAGAATATTATACAACAGATAATAAGAAAAAAAACATGAGTTATACCATACTAAATAATCTAAAACAAGAGATGTTAACAAAACTATATAAATAATACTACGATAGAATATTATGTAACACCAAGCCTACCTCCAGCATGCCTCCGCGCCTTCCTTACTCCTCACTATACACTTCCGCCAACGTTACTATAAATCCACACAGTTCATATGGCCCATATATAGAAACGGGGTTCTTCCACATCCAACAGGATACAACCCCTGTACAGGAGCCAATCATCAATGGATGATTTAGCCTATCCCTTATGCTTCTGGTGATCCTTTATTCTCCCGTCGATCCTTTCCGTTCTTCTTCAATAATCTTTCTCTTCTTCAATGTTCTTTCTCTCACATATCCCTTGTGATGTGTTACAGTGAAAATACGACTTTTAACGCAGACATGTTAAAGTATCAATATCTTATGCTCCTTTAAAGGTTAGGTACGATTTACCTGTATATATATTGACATTCCACCGTCAAATATGTGTATCCATCCTCTAAACGATGTTGTTTATAATGCTACAAAACCAGTCATCCGTGTCGGGAAATAGCTAGTAAACAATGTGTTTTCCGTCTTGTTCTGTTTGTTTTTGAAATGCCGAGATAATTTGTTTTCAAAAGCTCAATTTTCAAATTAAAGCTCAAGTTTCAATTGCTATTTTCGTGAAATTCAACAGGATGATATAACTTTACTAAATATAGTTGCTGATGTAATCACTCGGTCCATACAAACCCAACAGACGGACAGGAATTATACTACACATATATACATCAGAACGCTATAACGAAGATAGCTAATATATGTAACAGTCCTTCTTCAGACTAACCGGATGTTGGTTATAATTACTCCTGGTTCCGCTGATGATATCCGATCTAACAGCTTTATCTATATCCGGAATAGTTGTGAATCAGTTATTCAGTATAGAATATACACATTTTTAAGGGCGGGAAGTGTGTATTTAAGAGAAAGAAGTGTATATTTAAGGTTGAGAAGTGTGTATTTAAGAGTGATAAGTGTGTATTTAAGGGTGAGAAGTGTGTATTTAAGAGTGAAAAGTGTGTATTTATGGTTGAGAAGTACGCATTTCAGAGTTAGGAGTGTGTACTTAAGGATGGGAAGTGAGTATTTAAGATTGATTAGTGTGTATTGAAGGGTGCGAAGTGTGTATTAAACAGTGAAAAGTGCGTATTTAAGAGTGAACATGCGTATTTCAGATTGAAAAGTGGGTATTTAAGAGTGATAAGTGTGTATTTAAGAGTGAAAAGTGTGTATTTATGGTTGAGAAGTACGCATTTCAGAGTTAATAGTGTGTATTTAAGGGTGCGAAGTATGTATTTAAGAGTGACGAACTGCGTATTTAAGAGTGAAAATACGTATTTCAGATTGAAAAGTGGGTATTTAAGAGTAATAAGTGTGTATTTTAGGGTGCAATGTGCGTATTTAAGAGTGGAAAGTGTATATTTAAGGTTGAGAAGTGCATATTTAAGAATGATAAGTGTGTATTTATGAGTGGAAAGTGTGTATTTAAGAATGAAAAGTGGGTATTTAAGAGTGATAAGTGTGTATTTAAGGGTGAGAAGTGTGTTTTTAAGAGTGAAAAGTGCGTTTTTAAGAGTGAAAAGTGCATATTAAGAGTGGAAAGTGTGTATTTAAGAGTGAAAAGTGCGTATGTAAGAACAAGAAGTGCGTATTTATGAGTGAAAAGTTGAGTATTTAAGAATAAAGAAGTGTGTATTGAAGTGTGAAAAGTGCACTTTTCAGGATTGAAAGTGTGCATTTTAAGGGGTAAGAAAAGTTTTTTTTCCGCAGCCAGGAACCATGGCACTATCCATAAACGAGTTTAGGGAAAGTATCGAATTTCGACGCGGGAGAAAAATGAAAAGTTCTGTATAGATCCCGATATTAATAATCATGTGACTTTATGATGTGTTGAATCACAATCAGACCACCTCGCCCATTTAGAATTGCGAACGGAGAAAATGAAGAGTGATCCGATTGTGTTGAATCTATGAAAATCAATCTAAAAACCAAATCCGGTGGGGAATCCCACGGTTTTGGTATTGATGTATCTTAACGTAATTAATATCTATGTGCATGAAGAAACGCTTAACTGTTCATAGTAATGTAACTACATTTTGAAGGATTCTAAATCGTGTCTATTTAAATCATACTAATTTCGCAAAACATGCGATATGAATAATCATTCAAATTCTTCTTCCCCTCCAAATTTCGCAGTAAATTTATTTTATAAAATTATGGTATAGAATGTCATTTTTTTCATTAATCTACTGGAGATTTGATCATGAATTTTAGGTTTAACACTAGACGAACTCCTATTAACCGCCAAGATATGCATGTGTGTATTTTGGGAGATTAGCTGTGGTACATGTATATTCGCACAGTACTGGTGTGTCATTCCGATAGAGAAATTCTCTCGTTGCAGTTGGATGAAATGAAAATTACATGTTACTTGAAAACGTGATATACAGTAGAAACTAGAAACTTCGGGCGTGTCATCGCCCAGAGTTAAAAAAAACCCAGAGCTTTCTCCTTTGCAAGGGCGAAACGTCCTTTAACCAAAAGGGAATATCTTTCCTCGGTGTGATAAAGAGAGTTGTAACCAAAACATATCTGTTCCATATAGCACTACCATTATTCAACGAATATCAACAAAATTCAAATATACATCCAACACATATAAATGTAGAGGTATATAATACATGGTTATACATCTTAACAATATGTACAAGGTTTATTTTGGTGCGAGATGACGTATATTGTAAGATACTAACCAGTTAACCGGGTATTGTATCTATTCTGCAAACAGTTCCTTACAGATGACATTCAAAACTGTGCCATGATTATTAAATCAGCATAATATAGCTTTATATGGAAATAAGAATCGACAAACGTCACGAAATTTGGTAACTCAAGGGCAATAACTCTTACATACGATCTTGTGAAAATGCCAGATTATATAGCTTTGGCGTTTTTCTCTATAGACATTTTTTCTCTATATGTATGTAAAAGAGTATTGCATATATATATAGAGAAAAATGTCTATGGAGCCAAACGCCTGTTATTATAGTAGATACTAATAAGAGCAATTATGATACATAAAAAATAATTTAAGAACTATAACCGTGCTTTCTTTTGTTATAGCTTATTGTATAAATTTACACGTGTATATAGACAACAGGGGCGTTGTCAGGGTTGGACAATGTTATTTTCTGCCGTATCCCCTCCAAAGCAACTTGTTCCGGAACATTGCTAAAAATCCAGGAAACCGGATCAAATTTCTACGACTCAGCTTTTGCAATTTATATTTTACAATGAGGCGGTATAAAATCCAAATAAAAACTGAAAATCAAGATTTCCGTTCCTGCATTTCTGACACTTTTAGTATTGTATGTGTATTTAGAATATGATTTAATTCGTGTCGAAGCATCACCATTTGTCAAGAAATAAATGTTGATAACACTAGCATTGTACAATATTTAACAACAGTGATGATAAATACAGTGATTTTGTGAAAAAAGTCTATACGTTACACAGACTCTAGCTGGCTCATTCCGCGACATCACTCCCCACTCAGGCTCCAGCTCACTCGGCACTTCAGCATCACTAATAATCACATTTCAAGCTCATTCGGTAACTCACTGTCGATTAGTCACTCATTCTACAATAACTTCTATTTATATCGTCACTTACAAAGTGGAGTATGGATATTTTCATAAAATATATTATTTCTCTGCGAAGGCAATCCCGGTAAGTCTGATTTCATTCGATTATGTATACCTATATACATGTATATATACCCTCGTGATACTAGTGATTACTACTACTAACCCCATCGATTTCAGCAACGATGGGTTAAACAGGTCCATGATAGTTTGGCTTGTTACAATGATGACATATAATAATATTTTCTTGTATTTATATATGATTTATGGAAATATTGATTTAAATGAATCATAAATTGTTTTATGAAGAAAATGTATAAACGAGATACGCGTACGAATCATTACACATTAATTATTTATTACGATTGACAATCATTATTACATTAATTATAAAGTGAATTATAAATCAATGATAGTAAAGATGAATAAACAATTAAATAAATACACCAAAGACACAATATCCACCAACAACAGGGATGATGAATGTGGTTGGTATTGTCTTGAAAGTTTGTCAGATTCGGTCGTGAACGCGGTTCTAAACCAAGAAAGACTTAAGTTTGAAATCCTGCTGGAAATCCATCTTCAGGACATTATGTGTAGTAATTATTGATACTTTTTGGGACCTCAAATGTAATTAACCATTCACAACAAATAATCTGTGTAATATGTGTTGTATGATATGGACATAGATGCTGTCAGGCAAAGAAATTTCTAAAAAAAACCAAAAAAAAAAAACATAAAAAATCATTAATGTTTCTTATTAAAGTTTCCGATTCACTTATAGCAAGTTTATACCTATTTCGATCTAGTTTTAACATCTAACTAACCTAGGACGTAGATGAGAACAAAAATATTTAAGTCCCTGAGACATATTTTCTGCGAACCATCGATATCATAGACTGTGAGAGTGTGTGTTACACAAGTGCTTATTTATAAGCGAGATCTAGGTCCTTGGTGCTCTATGAAAACGTTAAAATAGCCATTCTACAAGTAACAAGTCGAGATGTCGATGACTTTTCTTTAATAATACTTATAAGACGCTGAATGAAATTGAAGGTGATATATCTAAACTCCCAATATCCGTATGTAGGCTTATACATATGCACTACATAGATATCAACTGATTTTTCCTTCAAGGCCTAATTTAGAAAAAAATGGGGGAAAATCCTGTTAACGTTGTGAACCATGCAGTTATAAATCAAAGTCAAGATGGACGGTTATGATTGGTAACTTTTGATTAAAAAGAGAAGAACATGTATATGAAGGATTTATACGTCCTTGATTTATATGAATACAGAACAGAGCAGAAAGCGGAACTGAGTTCAAAATTTCCCGCGTTAAAAAATACGAAACCACTGCTAGAAACACAGACGGTAGCTCAACATTACAATCAATACTACTTCCGGTTGTCTTGTCCACATTTTCTACCGATTTCTTGTGCAATCGTGATTCGTTTATGGTGATTTAAGACAACTAACATGCCTCCAAAAGCCAAGAAAGATGGACCAAGCAAGAAGACAGTGGAAAAGAAAAAGGAGAAAATCATTGAAGTAAACAATCAGTCGAATACTTGATATATCGTATTGAGCGCCGAAATCTTGTCCAACGTGCACATGTCACATTCATAACTGATCCATCATATTGCTAGAGATTTTTAGTTTAGTATCATCAAATTTCTTTGTTTATGTATCTGGTCTCCGTTGTATTATTGAAATATGTTGTTTTATTGATGTTTCGATGTATTGATAACGACAAGGTAAACAAAAGAACAGAAACAATAGGTCTTAAATCGTACAAATCGGAAGGCTTAGTTGGAAAACTTTATTTATTATACACATGTTACGAATAACACAGGACAAACTTTTGATACTAATAGGTCGAAAAGACCATCAAATTACGTATTATAATCAAACTAGTCTATAGCTAGAGCCTATATTGTAGCCCAAATTGGTTATAAATTTGTTGCTAAAAATAGCTCATTATTGCCCATTGAAATGTGTTGATTGGATTAAATATTGTCAAGTGCCATGTAAGTTGTAAATTAAATTCTTATTTGCTCTCTAAAGTCAATAAGTTAAGCAAATCAACTATCATATTCAATGTTCTGGTTGTCTAAGGTTTGGTCATCCTTGATACTCAAGGGGTTCCAATTATAATTACTACACCCCAGGACTATCTCATAGAAAAACTAAAAACTGAATGCAACATCACAGAACAGGTAATATAGTCATTTGATGTACGCCAAAGAGCCATGTAACAGTACACTATGCAGGGATTTTTCTACAGTAGAATCTGGGGCCGAATAAAGGACCCATTCCCCTTCGAAAATTTAGCAAAAAATTCCCAATCGGAATCTAAAATTGAAAGTCTGAGTCAGGGGTGTAAAAATCCACTAGCCCGACGCCCGGGGCTACCAAATTTTCAGCTTGGGCTAGTGGAAATTTTAGCCATACTAGCCCGGGGCTAGTGACTTTTTTCAAAGATATCTCAAAACGAAAAACATCAATATTTAGTCATAATAACACTTTAAAACATTGCAATTCTATGTAATATTTGTATCTAACTTTAAATATTAATCTGGAGTCATGTTGTCTAATTTATTTACGACTGTAGACAGGTACAGTAGACCTCCCGATCACCACAGTGAATAGTGATGCATAGCATTTCATGTGAAAGTTACGTATTTGCAACACAAGTTCTAGAAAAACAATATACAAACCATCAAATAAGTCATCTCAGCTATCAGATCAGTAAATTTTAATAGTTACAAAAACGATGTTAAAGAACTGGAATCTATTCCTCAAAAAGTCGGCTGCAAAGCCATGCCTGCAGTAGGCAGCCATATTTGTTATGGTTATTCTAATATCCGGGTCAAAGTTCGGGAATCCAGAATCCGGTTTCAGGATTAAAAAAAATCTAAAAATTGTGTTCTAGAAATATCACAGATTAAAGATTTTCTTAATGTTTATTTTAATTTAAATAAAAAAAAGTAGATGCAAATAATAAAAAATACTCACTCAATTAAAAATATTTGAATTTATACAGTATAAAAAATACTGGTATTATAAATTTTTCATTTTTTTTTGGCTGGGCTAGTAGATATTTAGGCCGGGCTAGTGAGATTTTGGTGTCTACTAGCCCTGGGCTAGTGCTTTGAAATAAATTTTTACACCCCTGTGAGTAATGTCATTCTTGGTCGACTACAATGATTGAATGAACACTACAGGCAACTTGAAATATTTCAGATGTACAATAAATAAACAGTTAAATCATAAAATAGTGTTTTTCTTTATTTAGTCATTTTTTTCCAATTTCATGTTATGCCGTGTAAAACTTCCCAATTCGATGGACCCTGGACCCTGTAAAAAAACTGTAGGAAAATCCCTGCTATGGTCGACTGTGTGGCTTTTAAGTAGGGCGTCACTCTCTCTGTAGTCCTCAAAGAAAATGTTTGCAGGCCTGTGATTGGTTCAGATTTGTTCCCCTGAGATGCCTTCAGTTTTACTATGAGATAGTACAAGGATGTAGAAATCGCAAGTGATCAGAACCCCGGGGACTATTGTGGATGGCATGTATATGCATAGTGACACACTAAAATGCAGCTCCTGTACATGCTGGTACCGTATTTGACCCAATAAGTGCCCAGAGTGCTTGAAATGAATATTGAAAATTAAATGGACAGCCTGGCACTTTTTGAACCAAGTTTGAACTAGCCTTTCATAAAAATATTGCACTAAGTCAGCCATATAAATCCATTGGTAATAATTCACTTACAACATATATGATACTAGATATATATTATCACATTTGTGCAAGATTTGTTTTCATTGGTGATGGAATGATGTTAAAAAGATGATTTCCCGCACTAAGCCATTTCAACAGGAAGATTGCAAATAGTTATGTTCTATCACTACTGGAGATACTAGTCCTGAACAAACATTAACGGGTATCCTTGCATGGTATGTGAATAAGTCACTTTGTAAAAAGAAATCTAATGAAAATGTTCATATTTTCATGATCTGTCTGCATATAATTTGAGGTAAGAAAAAATCAGGTCGAATAAGGGGTTAGGGTGCACGTGCCTATAGGGATAAGGGGACTTATTCGATTCAGTATGGTATAGATAGGATTTCCTTAGCTTTGTCTATGGTGGTATAGTAAATAAATTTCACAAAATATAGAGTCTTTAATTTATTTGTAAGACTGCAGTCCTCATCTTAAATCCTATTCTAGGTAATCTCCCATTCATTTAATTTTGAGTCTATCGCTTTGGAAAACATTATTTTATTAGGAAAGGATTCTAGAATATATTAACAGTGATTTACATACATGGGACTTACCTAGACAAGTCATGACCCTAAGATCATGAAATGGTCTAAAGTCTAACACAGTCTTAAGTTTAAGCTTATTATATTTAGCCAATCACAGATGACGTCACTAAAAATTAGTCACTTTTTATTAGCTAAGCAAAAACTTCTGTTTTACGATCCTTGGGCCTGGATTCACAACTCCCTGTGGGACTCACCAAAATTTTGAAAATCCTCTATATTTCTTTGTACGGGGATTCATCAAAATTCAAAATTTTTAAAATTACCAGTAGTGCATTAAAAAACCCTTCATAAATTGCTGTATTAATGTCTCTATCATTTTTTGTAGGATAAAACATTTGGCCTGAAGAACAAGAAGGGAGCCAAGCAGCAGAAGTTCATCAGTAATGTCACAAACCAGGTCAAACAGGGCAACGTCAAAGCTTCTAGGGTATGTGGTGTAGGGTATCAAACCTGGTAAAACAGGGCAATGTCAAAGCTTCTAGGATATATATGTGGTGTAGGGTATCAAACCTGGTCAAACAGGGCAACCTCAAAGCTTCTAGGGTATGTGGTGTAGGATATCAAACCTGGTCAAACAGGGCAATGTCAAAGCTTCTAGGATATGTGGTGTAGGGTATCAAACCTGGTCAAACAGGGCAACCTCAAAGCTTCTAGGGTATGTGGTGTAAGGTATCAGAACAGCTAGAACGTCTGTTGTAAAGTTCATATATGAAGCCTTTATCTTTCACTCGCAGAAGATTTTTTTCCCAATGCAATTTTATAGATTTTCTTAAATTAATTTAATAGAAACTTGAAAAAGTCAATAACAGTGAAAATAGGGCAAAGGAAGACTAAAGTTGAGAAAAATGGTGTTAAGAAATCGAGTATAATTTCTTATGAAATATAAAAAAAAAAATCAATCAAAATCCCCCAGCATGTGTATAAATTATATTATTTAAAAGAATCATAAAACATCCTCCCGACTGGCTATGTCTGTGTTGACGTTTCCAATTTTAGAACTTTGCTAAATTTAGACAGGGCTTTTCCATAATTTTAATGGTCAAAACTGGACAACATAAGGAGAGCTAGACTGTCATTATGATATGTAAGGACATTCAGAAGGCCAATGAACACATTTATACTTGTTTTCTTTGCCCGACTATTTGTCACATATTTTCTCAACATCAAAGCCATTGGTCACATTCCCACAGCAGTGGAAAAAAAACCCAGAGTGAAATTTTCCTTTAGATATTGAGAATGTTTCGTTTGATGATTCATATGTAGAACTAAATGCACCTTTATCTTTTGATTACACAGGCCGCAGACCCATTCATGGAAAGCAAAAAGAAAAAAGAAGAAAAGGCAAAGGAGAAAGATCTTCTGAATACTCTGTTTAAGCCTGTACAAACAGTATCTAAAGGTAACATGGGTATTTTCTTATTAGATTTAGATCTAGACTTCTTTTATTTTACAAATGAAAAACAAGTTCAGCAATTCAAGTGAATTGACTGCTCACCTTTTGCAAAGCCTTCGAAGGCTCTGGATTCTGTCCCTTGACCAAAATACACGATAGTCTATTAAAATGGTAGTTTCTGCTCTTGCTTAGCGCTCAGCATAAAACCAGTGAGTCCCAGAAAAAAACTCAAACCAGTGATCAGTACCTGGTATCTGCTCCATATGGGATTCAAACTCAAGATTCATAGGTGGACACTGGACAGCTTGTGCTAAAATATCTGAATAGCTTAACCACTCGATCATCCAAAGCCCCTGTAAAAGGGGGAAAACGTTCTTTCTCAATCGAGAAAAACACATGCAATTCCATGTCAATATGAAATTCTTTGATTCATTCACTCATTCTCCCCTATTTCACATTTAGACCCTTCTTAATTAAGGACTTGAACATTCCATTGTGAATTTTGAGGGGTGTTTGAGTTAAGTGATTCCTCTGTTAATAGGTGCTGATCCCAAGTCTGTTCTCTGTGCGTTCTATAAACAAGGACAGTGTACGAAGGGAGCCAAGTGTAAATTTTCTCACGACTTAGCATTGGATAGGAAAGGAGAGAAACGTAACCTCTACGAGGATTCTCGGGACGAAGGTACAGTCAATAGAGTTATCTCTCCTTGTT
>SAYR01059329.1:112653-140918 GCA_004382745.1 Argopecten irradians irradians
ATTTAGAACCAAATGTAAATTCGCTCAAACTGCAATTGGATAAAAACGAAGGAAACAAAAATCTTTAGGAAGATTTTGGATAAGGTTACAGTAAATAGAATTATCCCCCTTTATGTTAGAAGCCAAAATGTAAATTCTCTCACAACTTAGCATTGATAGGGAATGAGAGAAAGGCAACCTGTACATAGATTTTTGGGACGAAAGAACAGTAATTAGAGTTATGTCCCCTTGTTATGTTAGTGTTGTCCTGTGTCTATGAAATACAAGATGAAACTCAAACCTATCCAATCATTAATTCATGTTTTTATTAATGATTAATTAAGTGGTTAATGAAAACTATTGTAAATAAAATAATGTTTAAAATAGTCATAAAATATATCTAAGTTCAGTGATTTTCTCCTATATAACTGGGGTCTGTAGAACGACCCATTCCCAATGCCAAACCCCCATTTTTTTCCCAATTTACAATGAAAAATTCCCAATCCAAATTGCTGAAAACCAAATAAAATCCCTCCTCTCATCTAACTAAAAAAACACTACTTTGAAAACTGTTGTGGATGGTCGTCACCTTTGATAAATTGATACAGTTTACTGTTTTTACAATATCTATTCACCTATAATACCATGTTAAGTAATGAGTAGCTTTTTCCAAAACTGCTCTTTTTGCATTTTTAAAATTCCCAATTTGTTACAAAACATTTTCCCAAAAAATACCCTGAAAAATCACTGAAGTTATAATCACTCTCTCAATTTGTTTAAATTGTTTTCATCTCAGACACCATGGATAATTGGGATGAGAACAAGTTGGAAGAAGTTGTTGCTAAAAAACACGAGAGAAGAAAAAAGCCAAACCAAAAAACTGCTATCGTGAGTAGAAGGAATCTTTTTTTGTGAAGTCATTTGTGTTAGTATAAATACAATTTCTTAATGATATGATTTGTTTATTGTTTACAATGAACAACAATATTTCTGTTTTACAAAGACATTTAAAAGCAAAACGTAATATTGTCAGTTCATTCAAACACAAATTGTCAAAGTTAAACTTATTTATTTGGCTAATTTTGAGTTCATGAAAAACCTCAAATATAATAAAAAAAATAATGATTATAGGTATGTACTATGATAGTTTGATTTAAATAATTTAAGTCAATATTCTCTAATTCAACATTTCATATATGTATTTCAGTAATGTTTATTTCAAACTTTCCTTTCAGATTTGTAAACATTTCTTGGATGCTGTTGAAAACTACAAATATGGATGGTTTTGGGAGTGTCCGAATGGAAAAAATTGTCATTATCGGCATTGTTTACCACAAGGTATAATTGTTGCAAGATTTTTAACATATCATACATACATGTATATAGTTTCTTGTACTTCTGGGCCGTTTTGGTTATACAGTTTGACTGGTTGGATCAAGTTGTTTGTTTATGAATTAAAAAGACAGATCTATGATTTCATATTGTTTTCAGATAAGCATCAAAAATCTGCAGGTCTGTAAGGATTTATTTCTTAGAATAGTTACTTTTTACAAATGGTCGAACCAGTTGTTCTGAATAAACGAAAGTGACCCAAGATTGCTGGAAAAAAAATATCCAAAAATTGATGCTTCCCCTTCCTTACCAACTCTTCAAAGATTTTAACTACTCAACCTTTTTTTTCTATTTTTTTTTCTGTATGAATCCGTAACTATGTCCTGAAACACGACATTGTAAAATTGTCTTATAAAATCTGCTTCTATTGTTACTTAGAATTATAATAGCTGAATTCAGACAGTACCATAGCGAAAGTAAACAGACAAAAATAACCGAATTTTGTTTCAATTAGACCTCTGAATTATAATGATGCTGTTAAACGGAACTCGGGTCTGGTTCCTAGTTCCGTATAAGCTTAAACGGAACTCGGGTCTGGTTCCTAGTTCCGTTTAAGTTAAACGGAACTCGGGTCTGGTTCCTAGTTCCGTTTAAGTTAAACGGAACTCGGGTCTGGTTCCTAGTTCCGTTTATTAAACGGAACTAGGAACTAGGAACTTGCAACCAACTTCAGCCCTCCCGATAAAAGTCGGTCAAAAGTGGGAGGAGCTTACTCGATTGAACAGCGAATTATGACGCTTCACGTAATGCAGAATTATTCATCCGCGACGACAAAAAAGTTCAATATTTTAGTGTAAAATAAACAGGACAAACAAAGTAAATTTCAGAGATAATTTTATTTAATCAGATCAGAACTTTAAATATATATTCAATTTTGCTTAAAGTTAATATATAGCGTAATAACATAAAAAATTTGTACACGGCCACATGTGTGAACTCGGTGACCGTTATTGTGCAGCGAGGCGAAGCTGACGCACGCTTACACACTTGAGTTTACCTAAGTTGTCAAAACACCAATTTTCAAGTAGCTCAATGTGTTTGAGATGTCGTCTGACTTGACGATATTACACCCTTGGGAGCCATGTGATTATATAATCTACGCTTAGCCTCGCCTCGCTGCACAATAACGGTCACCGAGTTCACACATGTGGCCGTGAACAAATACTTTGTTATTACGCTATATATGGACTTTTAGCAAAATTAAATGCCTATTTAAAGTTCTGATCTGATTAAATAAAATTATCTCTGAAATTAACTTTGTTTGTCATGTTTATTTTACACTAAAATATTGGACTTTTTTGTCGTCGCGGATGAATTATTCTACCTTACGTGAAGCGTCATCATTCGCTGTTCAATTGAGTAAGCTCCTCCCACTTTTGACCGACTTTGACCAAGGGCATTAACGGCCATCTGAAAATCTTGGCAACAGTCATATAGGAAATAAATGATAACAGATATCGTGGCCACCTTGGATTTTGGATTGACACACTTTGGGGGCCCATTTCACAATAATTTCAGGCAAGTTTCAGCTAATTTCACTGGTAAAACTTGAGAAGAAGTTTAAAATGTGTTTTCAAGATGGCAGCTGTGACGGCCATCTTGAATTTCAGATTGACCCAAAAAATAACAACACTAATTGGTCGGGACCATGTAAAGATTAACTTCCAGGCAAATTTTAGCTCAATCCCACTGGTGGAACTTGAGAAGAAGTTCAAAATGTGAAATGTTTACGGACAGCGGACGACAACAGACAAAACATAATGGCTATAAAAATAATGGCTACAAAATCAATATTATAAAACAAAGTCCCCACATTCAAAAACCATATATAAAAGCAACCTGCAACAAAACAATCATAGGTATCACTAAATGCTTACAACAAATCAATCTATGACACTAATTAATTCTCTTCCATGTACATATCAACTAATCATACATATGGACCTATATGATGTTCATAATATGTGTATTTTCACAACTTCAAAAGTTACATATTTCAAGTTACAATTATTTTATTTATCACTAATATCAAAGATGTTTACTTGTAGTAACTTTATTGCAATGAGATTTAATGATCACTAATTACTCAGCTTGTCATTGAATATACCTTGGCATTGGCAATCCACTTCTTTTCAAACCAGCTTTGAAAAGTGATATCGTCCTTATACACACTGCTGTTTCGAAGTTCTTCCAAACATGCTTCATATGAGGTAATCTCCATCGAACGAGCAATAGCACGCAATCTGTTGGAAGCAGAACAATACTACTACAAATAGAGAAACTTTTCCCTTTAACTCTTACCAAATTTTCCTACATAAAAAGCAATTTCAATACTTCATGAATGCATAACTGACTTCCCATATGGAGCTGGATTAATGTCATTCACTGCATCGATTTTGATACAACAAATGGATGAAATACAATAAATTCTTGATTATATTCACATCTTATGGTGATTGATACATCATTTTGTGATGTGATTTTTCAATATATCTTGAAAATTGGACTTTACCCATATATGTTGCTTTGCCAAACAGGCGAGAATACCTAATATCTAAGACTTTCTTTGTGTGAATCAATACATTTTTTAATCTTTCTGAATTTTTCAAACATTCCTATAATAATTTCAGTTTTTGTCCACATGAAAGCTGCACTGAATCGTAAGTTGCACTCCTGACTTTTGTTGAAATGCTGCAAATTTTATTATAAAACTTAATATAAAATGTATAGTATCATTTTCCCTATGTTTCTTCTTATTCATATTAATTTATGTATATATACACTGTTTTTTTTTTATTTCATTATGTTAAAATTAAACAAGCATAACTTTACAACATGTATAAAAACATTCTTGAAAAATATTAACTAAAATTTGTTTTTTTTTTGCACCTTATTCACTTCAATTCTTACTTTCATCTCATTTTAAGGTATGACTGGATCTTGTAACTTTTCGGTAATGTTACATAGCGAATATTATTTAATTGTTATGTTACCTCTTTCCCATGCCCACATTATTCAATCCATGTGAATATTTTTTTAAAATTGGTGGTTTTGTGGAAAATATGTGGAGTTTTAAAACAGATAATTTCCGATCGCTAGCATATACTTTAACCTCATATTGAAGCTCATGAATGTTAACTTTTTATAATAATTTCTTGCCAATAGCATGTATAACTCAACCACGTTTTGTTGAGACTGTATTATAATAAGATGAAATAATGGGCAACCAAATAAGTGAAAACAAGTGATGTTCATTGTCAGTCATTATTTATTTGGACAAATATCCTAAATATTTTTCTCAATATTCATAAGACAAAGAACACCATATGGATTCTGAAATGAAATTAATTGTTGTTCCATTTTTGTGAAAAGCATGTGAAATTTACAGTCATATAATTATGTAACATGTGGAATTAACAGTCATATAATTATGTAACATGTGAAATTAACAGTCACATAATTATGTAACATGTGGAATTAACAGTCATATAATTATGTAACTTTTCTTCATGCGTTAAATACTTTTGTATATGGATATATATCATTTTCACAGAAAAAGACACTTACTGCTTCATTACAGATTCCTTATCTGCTATTTTATTGGCTGTCAACCACCGCTGCCAGGCTTGGTCACGATGAAAATTACATAATAATACTTGAGCACCTGTAAAATACCTAACATGTAACTTAATTTGTCACAATAACGACATATTACGTAATTATCAATTTCTTTTTCCAAATCATACTAAGATCATATTTCATTTTATCGATCATATTTCATTTGCTATAAATTACATTCCCTACTTAACTTCTTTATTGACATTAAACTAACAGATTTGATAATTTTCAACAGCTTGATTATTTTCATCAGCTTGATTATTTTTACTTGTAAACTTATGAGCATTGCTGTATACAAGAAAAAAAATCACTGAGGGCCTGCATTGCGCACCTAGTATGTTCAGTCAAGCAATGTTATAACCATAGAGATGAAGAGTTATTTACTCAAGAATTTTAAAAACTTATACAAACTCTTCTCCCCTTGCAAACAAGGATGTTCTTTGCCAAATTTTATGATATTCCTTCATGCATATAGCTATGACTTATTAAAGTCACAATGTAAAGGAAACTTTGACGGACAATGGAATGAATGACCACTGGACACACAATAGATGCCGCACAATATGATATGAGCTCAATGGCATGTCATGTCTAGTAAGCTTAAAAGAATTCCACACTAGTATTACCCGGAATATGATGAAAACTATGTTTTTAACATAAACACTTGGGAAAAAACATTAACATTAACTTCAAGTCATCCAATAACTTCTACCTTTGAATGTGGACTCCAAAGCTCCTACTTCCCTCAAATCGAAATCGCACATGAAGTAGTGAGCATTCCAGTTTGGATTCCAACTCTTGAGCATTTCCAACCCTTCTCGGACAGAACTCATTGTGTCTTGACTGATGAAGAATGTTCCAACTATCAAATATCCACTATTGGAGGCAATACACAAATTGTACATTGGCATGCTGTACCTCGTTGTTCCATACGTTGCATCCATCAGCACAATCTCACCTCCGTACCGCCTCTACATCTGCCTTTGGAACTCTGTTTGTATAACGAGTAGTAAGGGCTCAATAGTGTCATCACTTGAGGATCTGAAATGTTAATACATTTGTATTTAATACATTTACTGTAACTAAAACTCTGCAATACCTGCAGACTGCTATGGAATAACAATAAAACAGTAAAATGAGACAATCTGCTATTACTTAAGAGCCATGGCCGGTATGATATTACTTTCTGTTATAGTATGTGTGAATAAGGTTATCTGAATAACCAATTTCATTGTATTTGATTTATATTGAACAATGTAGGACACATTAGCAGATGTTTTGGAGTTCTTGTTAAATAATCAAACCTCTATGAACATTATACATGCCTATTTTTAATAAACCTAATTGCTTTCATATTAAACATTCATAAACCAATTGTGGATGAGTTTATTACAGTACAATTATTGGGAGCTCTCACTCAGAATATTTATTTGGAAAAATTCAATCAACCACACTTTGCTTGATTTTTAGCAAGATTAATTGGGCATTTACCACCCAATAATTAAGATCTTATTCTGTTATTGGTAACTAGTAGGTCACAATAAGTATAATTTTCTTTATTCATTTCGGAATATCATTACTTACATAATATATACTAATAATAATACTGTTAGAGGTATCTTCATGATTCCAACTGTTCCGAAATCAGAATGATTTTTTTAGTGTTCCAGCAAAGTTAATGTATTTTATTTTTCTTATTTTTTGAGAAAATCAACTTTTTATGTCGATGCAAAAATTCACTTGGAAGGTCTTTATCACTACGGTGTTGATTCCGGTTGAAAACAAGCGTTCTGACGCCCTTCGAATTTGCGAATTCAAACTCAACAAAAGTAGCAGAATAAGATCAATAAACCAGATATTTTCAGCACTAAATATCGAGATTAATCAGGCATAAAACTCGATACCAGGTAATAAGAACTTCCTGTAACAGTTGCGATATGAAAATATTGCGATGTGAGTAAATAAATGATTAATTTCTTTATTTTGATTACCATTTCTAAATTTGACGATTTGATCCCGAACATTCCAATGACGTCACTTTTTAGTCCTTTATGAGCCCGGGTGATTTGACCTTGCAAGCTGACGTTTTGAAGGATTGAATAAGCACTCATTTGCGGTATTATGGTGGCAATTTGCACTCATATACAGCTGAACATAGTTTAAAATAATAGTGTTACTTTATCTTGGAACATTTCATTATTTAAACGTCACTTTGACAAAAAGAAACAGTAGGCGTACATATATATGTACGTAGGCTACAATGTAAATCTTACAGCGTTTGTGGATACAAGGCTTCGTTTAGTAGATGAATTTCATGAAATATTGCACAAAAAACATCATTAACATGCTTCTGACACATATAATTAATGAGTTGAATTAAATATGTTTGACATTGTGTGTAAAAAATCTATTTTGGTCTTTCGCCGTCCAAAACCGATGAAACCGCGGTACCATTGGGTTGCGAGCAGCTATCGTGATTTTTTCGTGTTTATTTTTTCTTATTAATTGAAAAAGCGATCTTTGACTATCTCTGAGTCCAAAAGGTTTCGGCTATAGCATTCATTTTTTTTTTATATTTGAGTTGAATGCATCAAATCGGATCTGTTCCCGACATCGACTGTGCATTGTATTATGGCAAGCCGTTTTGATATTTAATACATACTAGCTTAAGTTAAAAAGTTATTTAGCTTAAGTTAAAAAGATTTTAGCTTAAGCTAAAAAGATTTCAACTTAAGTTAAAAAGATTTCAACTTAAGTTCAAAAAACTTACATAATCAAAGTTTTTTTTTTACTTAAGTTGAAATCTTTTTAGCTTAAGCTGAAATCTTTTAAGCTTAAGCTAAAATCTTTTAAGCTTAAGCTAAAATCTTTTTAACTTAAGTTAAATAACGTGAGAATGCAAAATACTCTTTTCTAACTTAAGTTGAAAAGATAGTTGCACTATGATAATGCAAAAAGAATTAGAGTTAGATTTCTCATTTTTGCATAACATTTATTTTAACCTAAGTGTAAAAACATATCGATCGCACTTCCATCGAAATTGTGATCATGCAAAAAATGTGAAGTCAACCGTGAAATCGCCTTTGGACTAGTCCAATATACTCATTCAATGAAAACACTCCATACATAACAGCCAATCACAGTCGCCTTTTCGAAACTGCTTTGCATGCGATGACAACTGCCTAACAAGATGGCGGCTCCCAATATGTATATGCCGAATACCAATTGCACGTTGCATTTTTCTGTTAATTGATAAGTCAAATGTTCATTTAGCACATTCTCCTGTTGCTCATCTAAAAAATTGCATTTGTTCAAAAGTCATATTAGACCAGCTACAATTAATTACTGAAAGTTAAGAACTTAAGTAGAAAAGTTTTTTAACGTAAGTTGAAAAGATTTTAACTTAAGCTGAAAAGTTTTTAAACTTAAGTAGAAACGTTTTTAACTTAAGCTGAAAAGATTTTAACTTAAGCTGAAAAGTTTTTTAACTTAAGTAGAAACGTTTTTAACTTAAGCTGAAAAGATTTTAACTTAAGCTGAAAAGTTTTTTAACTTAAGTAGAAACGTTTTTAACTTAAGCTGAAAAGATTTTAACTTAAGCTGAAAAGTTGTTTTTTAACTTAAGTAGAAACGTTTTTTAACTTAAGCTGAAAAGATTTTAACTTAAGCTGAAAAGTTTTTTTTAACTTAAGCTGAAAAGTTTTTTTTAACTTAAGTAGAAACGTTTTTTAACTTAAGCTGAAAAGATTTTAACTTAAGCTGAAAAGTTTTTTAACTTAAGCTGAAAAGTTTTTTTAACTTAAGTAGAACTTTTTTTACTTAAGCTGAAAAGATTTTAACTTAAGCTGAAAAGTTTTTTAACTTAAGCTGAAAAGTTTTTTTAACTTAAGTAGAAAAGTTTTTTTTTAACTTAAGTAGAAAAGTTTTATTAACTTAAGCTGAAAAGTTTTATTAACTTAAGCTGAAAAGTTTATTTAACTTAAGCTGAAAAGTTTATTTAACTTAAGCTGAAAAATTTGTTTTACTTAAGCTGAAAAGATTATTTAATATATACCAGGATTTTTTAACGAAAAATCATTTCTAAGGCATTATTCAAATCCAGCACCTTTATTTTCTTACTAGCATGGTGGATATATAAGGTGAAAATAATGGAAGGCGCCATATTTACAATGTCTTCTAGGCAGAAAACATATCTTGTTGAGGTTACCTTGAAGTAGTTGATTTGATACCGTTCAAATATTTATCTGAATTGCTGATAGTACGTCGTCGGCCATTTTGTTTTATGGCTGTTCAAGCTCGTCGGGAACACGTACAAACGGACTAGCCTAACCCATTATAAATATAAGGGGATGGCAGGTGGAATATTGGAAATACGATATACTTATCTACAACCGGATTTTTTTAGCTGAAGTTGAATAAGGTTTATTTGCATTATCACTTTTTTCAGCTTAAGTCAAAAAGATTTCAACTTAAGTCAAGAAGATTTTTTTTGACTTAAGTGAAAAAAAGTGATAATGCATAAAACTTTTTTGAACTTAAGTTGAAATCTTTTTAGCTTAAGCTAAAATCTTTTTAACTTAAGCTAAATAACTTTTTAACTTAAGCTAATATGTATTAAATATCAAAACGGCTTGCATTAGGCCTACCTGTACCTGCAGTTATCGTGATTTTTCATGCAACTTAGTAGAATTTTACGATGCATACGCAGTAGAAAGATATAATCTAAAAAAGATTGTATTGTACAATTTCTCAATGCATAATATAACTTTGATATTCCATGGTATAAAATAAAAACTGTCGTTTTCTCCGTATCAACGTAACACGAGCGTGTGATTCGTCTCGGCGAAATCTAACTCATTCCTCTCAGGGGGTGTCTTCAACGACGTTCGAGCATATCAGAAAAAAATCAACAAAATAACAAACAAAGATTATCGTATACCAGGTATATTAAAGAACAACAAAAAACTTTGTGATTTGTGATCAATGTGTTATTATCCTTTTTTCACTTTTCTTCATGCTGAAACAACAGCTACATGCACATTACATTTACGATTTTTTTTCCTATAAGGAAATACTCTATCATACGACAATGTTATCTTCTTCTTATAAAAAAAAATCACTGTATATAAAAAAGCAGAAATCTGGTTTAGTGTTAACGTGCAGATCTTCTGATCTTTCGATTCTCACCACCGGCGGCAATTTTTTTTTTCGTTTTTTTTTTTTAATATATCATGCAAACATGCCTATTCAACACAATATGTGGCGAGGGCTACATGTACATGTAGCTCTATTACTACAGAATAAATAATAATATATCTGAGGATTTACATCGGATATATACATGGTCAGTATCTTACAGTAGCTAGGCCAAGGACGTGTCCTTGAATAGGCCTGTTAGTTTTGTTTTGGTGTTGACACGGAAAGACGAGATGACTCCTGTCTCCTGGACATTAAAACAAATCATTTATTTCAATTAGGCAAATAATAATTTGAAAATTCCATATACCGCCCGCAAGGAGACGTCCTAGGCCTATCGCTACCCACAATACACTTGATCATGCTCTTATACATATGTATTATGTAACTTTTCATCGATAATTTGATCCAGATATGTCTGTCTTCGACAGATGTATTTGGAATTATGAATATGTGGAAGGAACGTATGTACAAGATAAAAACAACCCATCTCAACTGCTATTCCGGGACCGTGAAATGTAATATTGGTCACCTCAGCCCAAGCACAGGGGCACGCAAATTATTCATTATGTAAAATAATTCCTATGTACGTCATGTCCACATGACTGAAAATTATATATCATGTAAATATCGGTTAGCTTGTAACTGTATA
Source organism: Argopecten irradians irradians (assembly GCA_004382745.1). NCBI lineage: Eukaryota > Metazoa > Mollusca > Bivalvia > Pectinida > Pectinidae > Argopecten > Argopecten irradians. Next base: position 123,491 of record SAYR01059329.1, read on the forward strand.
ATTCTAATAAAATGTCGAGGAATGAGAGAATAAGAGGCTAGGAGGTCCTGTATCTCTCACCTGGTTTGTTATGTCAAGTAATATGCTGTGTACAAGATCATTCTCAATGATTTAAAAATTCAAGCCAAATTTGGTTGCAATTCATGCCCTGAACTTGGCGGAGGATGGGGGAGGTTAAAATCCATGAATAACTCTATAACTATCAGTAGGTTCAAAGGATTTACCTCTATTTCCCTTATTGGTTCCCATGGCTCTTGGACCAGTAGGTCAGAGCCAAAATTTATACAAACCCTGTTACCCTTCCCCCAAGGATGCTTCTGGTTGGACAGAAGACAAATAATGATAGACGATGGGTGCCGTGCCATGATATAATCACACCAGTACTTTGGGCCAGCTGAGCTTAAAGCACTCTCTCAAATATGATTTTGATAAATAGCGATAATTTACCCTTGGGAAACAAAATGTTTGAAAAAACCTGCAAGCCTAAGCTGGTTGAATAACATCTTTACTGTGATTTCCTATAAGTTGTTTATAAACAGACAATAGCCCTATGTGGGAACCTTATTATTATACAATGGTTCTTTAAACAACAGTAAATTAAAAAAAAAACCCGATTATACTCACGCTGGTCTAAAGAAATATCTGTCTTGTGGATGAAGGCTCTTCAATTCTTCCACCAATTTCACAACATCCATCTGATCTTCTTCCGAAGACTCCATACTATTAAATAAATGTTGTTATAGTTAGTAAATATCCTTTAATTTTTATTAATAATAAGAACACTGAAATGTATATTAACAATTATGTTGCCTAACAATACAAACTCCTTTTTTGCCTATTTCTTAGTTACATCTTTGATAATAAGGTATCAATTCTGTCATCAGAATATTGTGAGGGAACCTCCCCTGCAAACTCCAACCATAGTCAACATACATTGAACTAGGTCAACCAAGGTTAAAGCAAGGTTGAACCTGCTATGGAGGGTTTTTGTTCCATCATGTTGACCAAGGTCAATCTAGGTTGTCCATGGTTCCAGCTAGCTTAAACTTTGGTTTTACCTAGCTTTAACCTTGGTTTGACCTAGGTTTAAACATCATACACCTAGGTTTGACATTGGTTTCACCTAGGTTTGACGTTGGTTTCACCTAGGTTTGATGTTGGTTTCACCTAGGTCAAATCTTGATTCTACCTAGGTCAACCATTGTTAAAACTCACCTTTGTCAACTTAGGTCAAACCCCTGGTCAACCTTGGTGTTCCATTTACATGACATTTGTACCAAAAATTTTGAAACATTGGTTTAACCATGGTTGACCTATATTATTTTAACCTTGATCGACCATGGTTAAACCTAGGTTAACCTTGGTCAACCTAAGCACAGTTCGCACAGCATTTCATATAACTCAAATGAATCATATTATATTCATCTTAATTAGAGCCCCTCACCCCCTCCTATCCTACAGCCACCCCTCTCCTACAACCACCCCTCTCATCTTCTTATGAAGGAGTTGAAATTATATGAATGCACTGCATACCATCGATTAAATAATTTATTTTACAATCATATGGCACTTAAAATATTGGTATTGTATCTCATATTAGTTAATAACCAACCTTCCCCCAACCACAGTGTGATAAATATGGTTCCTGATATCCTTGGATGTTGGGTAGAATCTCCTGTTTGTTTCTGGTATACCAGGAGCCAAATGTTCCTGCACATACTGGGCCAGCAACAGCTTTATACTGGTCACTTTCCTATGACCCTCCTCTGCCAACTCTTTCATTTTTCTAATGATGTCTCCATCTAATGGTTGACAGTATCCAGCATTCTGCAATAGATATGTTAAGATGAAAACCATAATACTATATAGGTTTTAAATGCAATCTGGAGAACAGAAATCACCTTGAGTTCAATATCAGATCCAAACAAGCAAATTCGTGGAATTTCCATCCCCCGCTTTCAGGACATATTGTAGGTAAACATTATTCAGGTTAGATTTAACCTTGGTTGAAACATGCGGTGGCAATCAAACTTGGCCAAGCCCTTAAAGCATTTGACCTTGTTAAAGTTTGAAGAAAATCAGTTAATATTTGTAAGAGTTTTTGCAGGGAGATGGCAGAAATTTACTTTTTTTCTTCCCATGGCATCCATATAGCCCATAGATGCCATAGGTAGATAGTTTGATATTTAAATATCCGATGCTTCGAGATTGAATTTTTCTGTTTTTCAGACATATCTGGATAACCTATGAACCTTCGCTCTCTTATTTTCTTTTGAAAATGTTAAGCCTCTAGAGAAAACGAATTCATATATTTCAATTTCTAATGCATTTCTTAAATAAAATAACATTATTACCTATAGCTACTTAGTCCTACTGTTGCACGTGGTACTACGGTATATTTCTAATTTGCTATATATATTTGTAACTAAGAGTGGTGACTTTGGCCGTTTCCATATAAACAAATAATTACAATGTAATTATAATTGGATAGCTTGCATGTATCTTACCCATATAATCCCTATAGGGTTGTATTCCAAAACACTAGATTATATTTTAGCTGCCACACCCAGATTTTTCCACAAGGGATCTATTGACGGTACTTTCAAATAAATAACTTCTTGGAAACTACTCATTTGATAGTGCTCACACTTTAAATGGTTCATCTATATCATTCTGTATTGGGATATTTGATTCATTGCAGAACTAGTAATGAATGAGACAGGAATGATACAACTGTGTGTTCATCAAGTACATAAGAAGGAAGAGTTAAGTGTCTGTTATGACACAAGTGCCTGGTGACCAGATAGGCTATTTATACAATCTGGGGCTTTGATTAATTTTACAGTAGGCAAAATTCATATAAAATATCTTATTATTGGTTATTTTTCAAAGTTATATGAGTCGTAATTTTCAAACTCATCATTCAAAAAAAACTTTTAATATGTTATTCACCCTGAAAAGTTACAAATATTTTGACAATCATAATACTTACTATGCATAGGTTTCAATGTTACAAAGTCAAATACAACTTCAAAATGATTTTGACAGTATTTACATCTACAATTCACTGACATGGGTACTCAGAGACAAACCAAGAAGAAGGTTGTGATTGACCATTTCAATCCACATTTGTACAGTGATATTCGGTGCATATTATTCTGTGTTGTTGAAAATGCTTATACAGCATCTTGCATTTTTGCCTGTTACTTTGAATGATTTTCACAGCTTATTCATCAGACCTTGTGGTCTTTAATAACTGACTGAAGAAAAAACTGACAATTGTCAGTATTTCCAACCTGTTATGGCACATATACCCAGTAACTAAAAAATATAAAGAAACAGAGGAAAAAATTTAATCTCTAGAGACATACAGAAAATACAACATCAAGTCAATGCATGAAGATAGATTATACATATATTACTTTACCTCTCCAATAGCATGATTCTTATGCTCCTCATTGGAGGCAATGGTGGCATAAATTACCAACTGCCTTATGGTGGTGTCAGAGAAGCTCCTCTTTAATGTTGAGGACAATGCCATCTTAGCCTTCTTTGTTGAAGGACCATTGATCTGTACAATTCAAAATCAACAACTCACATCATGAAAGTCCTACTAAAACCGTGCACATCTTATCATCCAAAATAACATAATTGCACAATAGTATTAACATGTTTTGTAATTACCACAACTCAAGCAAACCTGTTAAGATTTGGCATAAGTAATCTTAGACTGTGCTTTGTTGTACATACCTCTATGTTGCCAAATCCAACACTTTAAAGAGTGTCCATAGCAGGTACATGGAATGCTTGTTTGACTAGATTCAACTTCACAACAGCTTTTTGAAACTGATAATCATATGGCGATTATAAATAATATCCGGCAAATATGGAATTGATGGAGGCGTGCTAATTATTGACACTAATGTTCCTATTCAATTCATTTGAAAAATATTGAGAATACTGTCTGAAAAATGTTCTATTCAAAATTTTTCATGTAATGTTCTATTCAGAATTTTTCATGTATTACAACAAATCCCAATATTTTGTCCCAAATGTTGTGGTTGAATACTTTTTCTCAAAACTTGTCTTCCTATCATCATAAGTGTTACTATAAATATCTAATAGGAGTATTTATATTGATTCAGACTTTTTCCTATTCGCCATATTTCTATGATATAAGGTAAAGAAAGGACTTGAGGTTTATGCTTTTCTAAACTTGAATCCAGTTATACAAATGCTATTTGTACCTGCTACATGTACATACACTAGTAAACATAACAGCATAGTTATTTGTTGACAGTAATGTGTACCTTACCCTGTAGGCTTGTTATAATGATATATGCATAGATTGTTTGCATCTACTGATTTCTTTTAATATCACACAAGAATTTGACAATCGACAGAGTAACAAATACCTTATTCTACATATTACAAGGTGTCTTCAGATTCACTGCGACATACAAGTAGTCCGGAGGTGGATAAAACGACAGTGATAGGTATCAAGGATGAAAAAACAAACAATCCATTTAGTGTAAAATATATATTGATGTATGTATCATTTAATTGTTATAGAATTTTTTGTCAGTGATTTATAATATCCCCTACACTCATTAAATTTTCAATTACCCTAACATGTTGCTAATCGTTCATAGGCCTTTATGAACATTAATTATCATAATACCTTGTATTCCGGGAATCTCGTGATTCTCCTTATCCTGATCATTGCAGGACACTTCAATTTCTTGGTTGTCTTGCTGGTCAGTACATCCTTCTTTTGCTATTAAAACGAAATACATCATGATAGCCTTTCATCAACATCTCACAGCTCTTATGTAACTCTTCCTCTAATAGAACACAGTTCCGTAATATTTGCAACTAAACATATAAAAGACAATTTCAAATCAACATTTTAAAATCAAGACTAACAAGAGATCCCAGAGGGATCTTGGCGCCCATCAAAGATTGATCTATGTCTGACAAATGAAAAAGAGATCTTTTGACTGCTTTACAAACTTTTCTTCTTTTTTCTGCTTTTCAAACTTAAACTTCTTTTTTCACCTTTTCAAACTTAAAACTTATTTTCTCTGCTTTTCAAACTTTAAACTATTAAAATCCAAGATGGTGGTTGGCCATCTTGTTGACCGATCGGTCCCAAAATGCAATAGGCAGAACTAGGGCCCTAGAACAACCTATATGAAAATTTCAGAACAATCCCTTCAGTACTTTCAGAGAAATAGCGGTCACAAACTTTAACTACCAAATCCAAGATGGTTGCATGGCAGCCATCTTGTTTACCGATCGGTTCCAAAATGCAATAGGCAGAACTAGGGCCCTAGATGAGCCTACATGAAAATTTGAGAACGATCCATTCAGTACTTTCTGAGAAAAAGCGGTAACAAACTTCAAATTTCAAAATCAAAGATGGTTGCCTGGTGGCTATATCTTGTTAACCGATTGGTCCCAAAATGCAATATGTGCAACTAGGGCCTTAAGGGAACATACATAGGAAATTTGCAATGATCTCTTCAGTACTTTCTGAGAAATAGCAGTGACAAACCTCAACTTTCAAAATCAAAGATGGCTGTCTGGCGGCCATATTGTTTACCAATCTTTCTGAAAACCAGCAAGACATTCCTTTGGCCCTAGGGAAACCTACATATGAAATTTGAGACAGATCCATTCAGCACTTTCTGAGAAAAAGTGGTAACAAACATCAACTTCCAAAAACCAAGATGGCTGCCTGACGGCCATATTGGTTTTCTGATCAGTGTGAAAACCAGCAAGACATTCCTTTGGCCCTAGGGAAACCTACATATGAAATTTGAGACAGATCCATTCAGCACTTTCTGAGAAAAAGTGGTAACAAACATCAACTTCCAAAATCCATGATGGGTGCCTGGCAGCCATATTGTTTTTCTGATCAGTCTGAAAATCTGCATGACAATCCGTGTGTCCTAGGGGATGCTACATATGAAATTTTTAGACAGATCCCTTCAGTACTTTCTAAGAAAAAGCGGTAACAAGCATTGTTTACGGTTGGACAATGGACAATAGACAAACACCCACGGACCACGGACGAAAGGCAATTTGAATAGCCTACCATCTGATGATACCATAAACTTCATCAACTTTAAAACATACTGCAATGGTATCATCTGCTTGACTACAGTTCCATCAACATATATATATTATAAATTACTATATAGATTTATTAGCTTCTTACTCCTTTAATACGTTGGGGGCCATGTTGACACTCGTACACCTCATTGTTCAGAATTAATGAATTTTGTGCCCTCATACGGAATATTTATTACAGGAGATGGATGACCTTCATCTTCGAATCGCACCCTCTTTCCATCCAGGGACAATCCTGTTGAAAATAGTCCATAAATATCATCACAACAGATACTATATTTACAATCCGATAGGTCCTTATGTAATTTGAGAAGAAAACTTACAAAAGTCATATACTTTTCTTGTCATTTGGGTTAACATTTTAAATACTTTCCATTGGTAATTCACCCATTAACTGTTACCAGCCAGTAATTTATACAACTGAGCCCTATAAAGAGCTCAACTAGATAATTACAAACTGTTTTCCAAAGGCAAACCTGGCATAATCATGCCTTTGTTGTTATTTATATTAAGTCATCCTGGCTGAATCGGTTGTTACATCAACTGAGACTTAGGGAGACATAGTGTTTTTCGTCTGGTTGATACTGTTTCCCTATTATAACTACTGATTGATTGATGAATGGTTAAATTCTGAATGCTTACATACATGCATAAAAATATATAAACTCTGAATGGAATATCAATAATTGCAATCTAACTTAAATAGATAGATCAAAAAGTTGGGAAGGGAGCTCGAGGATGGTGTTTTATATGCTATTCACTGTAGCATGTCAGTACTACTTCTAAACTATTAAACAAGGGAGGGATTTCAATAACATTTGGTGGCAATAATCCTTCCACAGAGTTGATGTGTATTGTGTAAGAAACAGATATCTGAAACCTCAAACATGGTTTCCTCATGCCTTTTCCATTATTGTGTGCTGTCTGCTGTACGTTCCGTTCAAAAGACTCCTTCTAAATAACAGAAAAGTCGATGGTACTGATAAGGGCTACCAACTTTGTTCAAATGTTACATGGTTCAAATAGGAACTCTCTTTATCAATATTTTGACTGTTTTCATATCAAACTGCTTGAATATCATTACAAATACAAATTCTCACAAACTATAATTTGGCTGTTGACCGGCGAGGAACTTTAGCTGTAACGTCATAAACACCGGCATGCCAGACCCAAATATTCTTTTGACATGTCTTTCTCTCACAAGCTATGATAAGTTTAAGATTGTGTTATAGGTAACAACATAGTTGTTAATAATGCGATACCATTCAACAGTCAAAACTCTTTCCCAGAGGTGTTGGGACCATTTTACCTATAAAGTGTTTCCCTCGGTCTCTAGCCTCGGGAAACAGTTTATGAGGTTGATCCCAACACCTCTGAGAAAGAGTTTTGACTGTTGACTGATAAGGCTTGAACCAACTGTATAATGTTTAATTGACATATTGTCTATAACTAAGAGCACTATAGATCTGATATTGGGCATGTAACATGCTGGGATGATTCGCTACCAAGTATATCCAATGCAAATTTCCCTACCTTCATTGAAGGTCTCACAGATAAAATTGGATATAAGTGTTTAATGACTAATGCATACTTCATTGCTACTATTTATTGTATTGTGCATTGTATTAATAATCATATGACCGTTAAGGCCCATTGGGCCTTTTGTGAAGAGTTATGCCCCGTTGTTACAAAATAATAAAAGTGCTATTCCACCTACGGTAAATTAATGAAGAGATTTCAATAGTACTTTGTCTCAATGATACTTATTAAGGATTAAAGTTTCTTTCTGGTGGTTCTATCGAAGGATAAAGTTGAGTAAACTTATCCAACACAAAGACTGATGTTGTCCTGACATACATGTATCTTATCCATTTGCGTACAACCAATGATGTTAAAAATACAAATAGTCTAGGATGTAGATCTACATGTTGTAGCGAACAACACAGACTCACCGACACACAACATGTAACATTGCGACGTCATCAGAATGTGCAAAACTGTACATTGTACAACATTGTTTATTTATCACGGAAGCATTGCTAAAAGAGGTACGGTAGTAACATAAACAATGTAACTTTTCTACATTTGTATTTAAACACGTACATGTATATGTGTTATTTTGTTTATTTTATAAAACTATTTTCACAATGAGATTTAATGAATTTGATGATAATTAAGACTGCTTTGCCTCTTCAGCAACTTCATAGACGCTGATATTCAGGAGTGGACAATCACGACTCTTCCCCACTCAAGACAATTTGACAGCGTGTCTTGTGGAATTTATGTCCTGAAGGTATCTTAATAATAAAGCTTGTAGTTAAAACAGTTAGTATTAAAGAAATGAATATGGTATTGTTTACTAGACATTCTCCCACTTCGTTTAGTTTAATTATCATGTTTTCATTAATTTGTTTTGTTTTCAAATATATATGAGATAGTCAGAGACAATCCTGAGATGGAAAACATATAGTTTAAATATGGTGACAGCCAGGTAATGAGCCAATTATGGGAAAAGAAGATATTTACTTTGAATTGTTAGATAAAGGTAACCATTGCTTTTGCTGATTCTTCTAGCCTCAAAAGGGGCATCCTTATATGGGAAATGAAGCTGTTACATTTTTCCACTTTAAAGGTGATAAAAACAGATTTTAAATATGCTATTTTTGTGTTGATATTTGTTTATTGTGGTGCACTTTATGATTTCCAACAAAAAATACAGGTTGCATTTGACGTAATTTCCATAAAATGTGCTTGAAACGAAGTCCACAACGACCCTTGTCTAGAACGATCGCATCGCTTATCGCCCCTGATATCACCAGGTGGCCGTAGATTCGTGACGTCATCTGAGACCAACAGCTGTGACAAGAGCCCGGGAAACTCCAATGGGGCAGTGTTGCGGTATTGGCGATTATAGATATTTAAAACAGTCGCGCTACGTGTAGTTGCTATAGATAGGGAATGAACCGTATATAATATATACATCTATAACATTACGAATGATATAATAAAAACGATAGTTAGTCATTCCTTATCGCATATCTGGGCTATAAAATTGTTATGTTCAGCTAATGTTAAAGATGCTCCGCCGCTCGGACAAATGGTAATTTTAAACTATCAAAAACAGGAGCAGACGATTTAGTATTTTTCTTCAGTTACAAAAGTTACCTTACTTTACACCATTACCAACCATGAACAGTTGTGAGCTTCTAATTTTACTTCAAGTTAAAAAAACATGAATATAATTAATTGCATCCCGAAAAATCCGTGTTTATATCCTTATATGGAATGAATGTACTGATTGCGCATGCACCACAGGCGAATAAATTATTCTATATTATTGTTTGTTGTTAATTAGACATATATATATACACGATTAAAACACCAATATTGTTCAAATGGTGAATATCATTTATGCTCTGTCGGCGGTGGAGCATCTTTAAAAGCCATTTGACAACCGTGTACGTGTGTGTGCAACTGACTCAGGTTCAAGGGGGTTGCGCTTGAACTTTTGTCTGTAACTTAAAAACTCAAAACATAGACTTTAAAGTTAAACGCACCAAGAAGAAATATAACTTTAAACAGAAAATGGACCCAAATTACAATGAGACTACATTCTACATGCACATACATGTACATATAATGCATATTTTATAAAAAACCCGCCATCCCTCATCCTATCCAAACCCTATCATACCGCGATAATACGTGCCCCTATCCCGCCTTATGTACGTACTGCACACACTCTATATTTTCCTATTTGAAGCTTAATCTTCAGAACACCGCACAGTAAAGGGCTAGACTTATTTATTTTCTTAAAGTTCTATAATGAGTTTTACGGATGTGTACGAAATAGATAACCTCCGTGTAAGTTGATTTCTAGTTCCGCAGTTCCTTATTCCATTACTTAATCTCGATCCCTGATTAATTATTTGATCCCTGATTACTTATTCGATTTCCTAGCTAACTAATTAACATCAGAAAATGGTTCAAAATGCATTCATTATGCATCACAAATGAATCTATTTTTACTTTTAATTACTCATTAAAGGGCCCATGACTTCATTCGAATCCCTGATTGACTTATTCGATCGCCTGAATTAGCTTATTATCGATTTTATGAATACTAATCATTAAGCATCAGAGAAATGGTTCAGAATGCATTATGATGCATCACATGTACTCTAATATCTATTAACCTTTAATCACTCATTAAGGGCCCATTACTTATTCGAATCCTCATTAACGTATTTGATTCCCTGAATTACTTATTCGATTCCCTTGATTATCTTTAATCGATTTCTAGCTACTAAAAACATCAGAAATGGTTTCAAAATGCATTTATCGTCATCACATATGATCTATTTGACCTTTTAATTTACTTCATGAAGGGCCCATTATTTTTCGATTCTCTGATTTACTTTATTCCGATTTCCCTGATTATTGTATTCGATTCACCTGATTACGTATTCGATTTTTTAGCAACTAATTAACATCAGAAATGGTTCAAAATGCATTATTTATGCATCACAATGGATCTATTTTACCTTTTATTACGCATGTAAGGGCCCGTTACTTATTCGATTCCCTGATTAACTTGTTCGATTCCCCTGGGTTACTTATTCGATTTCCTAGCTAACTAATTAAATCAGAAATGGTTTCAATAATGTCATTATTATGCATAACAATGATCCTATTTTAACTTTTAATTTACTTCTTAAGGGCCCATTGACTTATTCGAATCCGCTCTTACTTATTTCAATTCCCGTGATTACTTAAATTCGATTCCTTGATTACTTCATTCAAGTTTCTAGCTAACTAATTAACATCAAGAATGGTTCAATAATGCATTATTTATGCTCACACATCGATCTATTTTACCTTTTAATTAGCTATTAAGGAACCATTTACTTTTCGAATCCCTCATTACTTATTTGATTTCCCTGATTTACTTAATTCGATTCCCTGATTAACTTTTCGATTTCTAGCTACTAAATAACATCAGAAATGGTTCAAAATGCATTATCATGCATCATAACATAGAATGCTATTTTAACCTTTTAATTAACTCATTAATGGCCCAATTAATTAATTCGTTCTCTGATTACTTATTCGGATTCCCTGATTATTTATTCGTTCCCTGATTATCTTATTCGAGTTCTCTGGGTTACTTAGTTCGAATTCTAAGCGTACTTATAACTCAGATAATGTTTCAAAATGCATTCCTTATGCATCACAATCGATCTAGTTTGACCTTCTTATTTACGCATTAAGGGCCCGTTATTATTTGATTCCCTGATTACTTGTCCGATTCCCCTGGTTACTTATTCGAGTTTCTAGCTACTTAGTCTAAACACCAGAAATGGTTCAAATGCATTATTATGCATAACATGATCTATTTTACCTTTTAATTACTTCATTAAGGGGCCCATGACTTATTCGAATCCCTCGTCTTATCCGATTCCTGATTTACTTATTCGATTTCCTAGATACTAATTAACATCAGAAAATGGTTTCAAAATCATTATTTATGCATCACAATGATCTTTTTACCTTTTATTTACTCCATTTAAGGGCCGCATTACTTATTCGAATCCTCATTACTTTATTTGTTTTACCTGATTAACTATTCGATTCCCTGAATTACTTATTCGATTTTACTCACCTATATATACATCAAAATGGTTTCAAATTGCATTATCATGCATCAAATGATCTATTTGAAGCTTTTAATTACTCATTAAGGGCCACTTTAATTATTCGATTCTCTGATTTACTTTATTCGATTCCCTGATTATCTATTCGAATTCCCTGATTTACCTCTATTCGATTCTCTGGTTAGGCTTATTCGAATTTAAAGTCTAATTAACATCAGAAATGTTCCAAAATGCATTATCCATGCCATAACATGATCTATTTGACCTTTTAATTTACTCAATAAAGGCCGCTTTATATTCGATATTCCCTGATTACTTTTATTCGACGTTCCCTGATTATTATTGATTTTCATACCGCTAGACTTTAACTTATACATTCATGATGGTTCAAATATGGCATCTACTATATTACGTGCATCACAATGATCAATTTGACCTTTTATTTACTCAATTAAGGGCCATTAATATTCGAATCTCATTACCCCTATTTCGATTCACTGATTAACTGTATTCGATTTCCCTGGTTACTTATTCGATTTCTAGCTACTTACATTAACATGAGAAATGGTTCAAAATGCCATTATCATGCAAACAATGACTATTTGACCTTTTAATTGCTCTTTAGGGCCCATTACTTTATTCGATTCCTGATTACTTATATTCGATTGCCTGATTACTTATTCGATTTCATGCCTACTAATTAACATCAGACACTGGTTCAAACAAAAATGCATTAATCATGCAGATACAATGATCTATTTGACCCTTTTAATTGCTTTTTAAGGGCGCCATTACTATCATTCCGTATTCTTTTTTTCATCTGATTTACTTATTCGATTGCCTTGATTACTTTTCGATTTCTAGCTACTAATTAACATGCAGAAATGGTTCAAATGCATTATCATGCATCACAATGATCTATTTGACCTTTTAATTACTCATTAAGGGTTAGTTGACTTATTCGGATTCGCTGATTACTTATTTCGATTCCCTGGTTACTTATTTCCGATTTTAGCTACTAATTAAACATCAGAAATGGGGTTCAAAAATGCATTATCTGCAATAACAATGATCTAGTTTGACCTTTTTAATTGCTTTTTAAGGGCCATTACTAATTCGATTCTGATTACTTATTCGATTGCCCTGATTACTTATTCGATTTCTCGCTACTAATTAACATCAGAAAATGGTTCAAAATGCATTATCCATGCATCACAATGATCTAATTTGCGCTTTTAATTACTCATTAAGGGTACATTACTTATTCGATTCCCTGATTATTATTCGATTCCCTGGTTACTTTATTCGATTTCTATGCTACTAATTAATCAAGAAATGGTTCAAAATGCAATTTTATCATGCATAACAATGCATCTATTTGACCTTTTATTGCTCTTTAGGGCTCATTCTTTTCGATCCTGGTTACTTATTCGATTTCTAGCTACTAATTAACATGAGAATGGTTCAAAATGCATTATCATGCATAACAATGATCTATTTGAATCAGCTTTTAATTGGCCTACTTTAAAGGGCCCATTACTTATTCGATTCCTTGATTACTTATTCGATTGCCTGATTACTATCGATTTCTAGCTATAATTAACATCTAGAACTGGTTCAAATGCATATAATGCATCACAATGATCTATTTGATCTTAATTACTCATAAGGGCCATTACTTATTAAATTCCGCTGATTACTTATTTCGATTCCTGATTACTATTCGATTTCCTAGCTTACTAATTAACGATCAGAAATGGTTCAAAAATGCATTATTATGCATCAACAATTTATCTTTTGACCTTTTATTACTCCTTAAGGGGGAGGAAAATAAGGGTGGGACTTTCATAAAGGTTATGGTAAATACTGGGTGTCGCATAGGTCATGTTACCACATTGAAGACAGTAAGCATGGTCCAAAAAGACATGTATATGAAATCCATTCACTCAAAGTGTTGTATGAATAATACATGTATAAAGGAATAATTTGATTGCGCTAAAAAGCGTTGCGGTCGTAATGACGGTCCAACATTTGGGACAGTGGCATTTGTCAAGAGGACAATATACAGGTAATGAAACATTGTTCCATCCTTTGGGAAGGCGTAAGTGGGGATTGTTGGTTCTTTAATGTCCCATTTTCTTCAACAAATCACTAATTTCTAAGTGAAGTATTACCAGAAATTACATAACGTATCACCCACACCCGAGAAAACGTCCCATATATTATTTAGCATCAGAACAACTCCTTCGATACCAGTGTTTCTAAGATGCTTCAAATGTTCAGTGGTAATGTTGTTTTGACAGCATTTTTTCTGTTTTTTTATTTGAAGATTCGCATGTATTTTTTGTTTTTAGAAGGAAAGAACATTTTTAAATTCAGGCAGTTTACAAATGGAATCTCCTCGTGTCTTTACGTTCTGTAATCAAACAAACTAGAACACTTTGAGAGGTATCATAGTTTTGGACAACCTGTATCCAATAAATGAAAATTGGTTTTTAACCGTGGGCCTTTGACGGTCTATCTGACTATCTTGACAACGACAAATTCAACATTGTCAAAATAACATTGTGGCAAACAATTTACAGGCAATACATAGTGAACTTCTTTAGTAAGTTTCTCTGATATATTTGACGAATGTGCCTCTTTGAAATGAAAATCAGGTAATATCATTTGAATCAAACTTGTGCCCTCATGCTAGCATATGACAGGCCCAATATCAGGTCCCTAGGGCTTTTAGTTTATTCACATGGTGTTTGTTTAAAAAAGATTTTAGCATTTTGACCTATATACCTGGAATAAAGTCAAGGTCAATTTTATTTGAACACACTTGGGTACCTCCCTTCGCCCCAGCATGTTTCAAGGCCAAATACCAGATACGGCTAAGCCGTATTGATTATTGAGAAGAAGTCGTTTGAAAATATAACGTTTACGCACGGGCGGTTGGCGATGGGGAAAAAAAAAGACGGAGTGTGATGAATATGTAATCCTGACCCTTCCGGACACAAGGCAATAAGATCATCAGAATGGGAGAACAGCGACCACCGGAGGTAAAAGTCGAGAGAATTAAAGAAGAGCCACGAGCCGCAAGGTAATAACCTCAGCAGCGCCCCACGCTGCAAATCCATGCAAAACTCTAGACTGATCATTCTGCCTATAAACAATCTTCATTAGCTTGACATTGCTCAGAAGATAAACTGGGAGATAATTCCTGATGAAACCCTGGTTAATGGGAAGCATGGACGAGATTCGAAGTTACACAAATCGCCCTCTGGTTTTTAATCACTTTTCAATCAAAACTCCTAGGAAATTGATTCTTTGCCGAAAATAACAGGATT
Organism: Argopecten irradians irradians; assembly: GCA_004382745.1. Lineage (NCBI taxonomy): Eukaryota > Metazoa > Mollusca > Bivalvia > Pectinida > Pectinidae > Argopecten > Argopecten irradians. The sequence goes on from SAYR01059329.1 coordinate 138,615, forward strand.
AGTAAGAAGGCGTAACAGCGGGAGCTATATCTGGGCCCAACAGGAGGCACGAAGAGTGATGAGCCAATGCATGGATATCCTTCCTCTGGCGGCTGAATTGCAAGGAATGCAGAAAGATAGTCCTTAAAAGATAATATTTATGAAATAGACACAAATGCATAAGGGAGCCCTTTCAATGACTAACAACAGGCTAGGATGAGCTGACATTTTCCGAGTAAAAACTCCTGCTGAGCGAAGCTTCCTGCGATAGTTTTCACAGCGTGAAGGTAAAAGGATCTCTGGACGCTGAATGCATAATCAGCGGACCAAGGCTGGTGCAGGAATATTAGTTCTGCGGTGGGAGAAACGCAGAGGAATCACCCAGGAACACGGACAAGAGCTCCGCAAACCTATGGTTGCCACACGTGGCGCTATCAGAAGGAGAGATCAAAGGTGCTCCCGAACTTCAGTGGTACCCTGCTCACTAGGTTTGAGGAGGAAAACATAAGCACGTAATCCTCCGATCCAAGATAGTGTATCCACAGCCAAACTTTGGTCTGGTTTACCGGGAGAAACCGGATTGGCAACTGGCCCCTTCTCCACGGGCACAGTACCCCGCGCAAAAGGTCTGTTTGAAGGTCCTGCACCTTGACAAATGCCCTGCGAAGACTCGAGGGATTTACAGCCATTGTGTTCAGAACCGTCTGGCGCGCGCCTAGAGGAGTGATATCTCGGCAGACAACATTAAACTGCAGAGATGCCATAGCATCACAACCACTATGGATATGCAGAATCTTTTGAAAAAGCCTGCAGAGCCAACAGCACAGCCCTCATCTCACCCGTCGTAGTGCCCGGAAAGCTGTTTCCCAGATTGGCAATGGTCCCACCGGATAAGCCCCCACCCTACTCTCACATCACGCCATCTCGTGAACTAAGGTCATGGTGGGAGCCTGGTTTGAACACTGAAAACCTCCCCATTTCGGAGACATTGTCTTTTCATATTCCAGCCACCGGCAATCTCTTTCACAAAATGGTTGAGGGAAGCCAAGCCTCCATATCTGATGGTAGGGACCCGTCAGTTTCGCGAAGGAGGAACTATGCTGGAGATGTCTGAGTTAATGGTCTCCGCAGGAGAACACATTACCAGAGCGTTGAGGTAACTCAGAAAACTAGAAACCGAGCGAATCTTGACGTAGGACCAGTCAATGAGCAACAAGACCAGCAAGATATTTGGCCTTATCGAACTTCTCCAACGATGGAAAAGCCATACCTGATCGTATTGAAATGTTTCCCCAGAAGCAAAAGCCCTAAGAAGGGCAACAAAAGGGGTGTTCTGCTCACACTAGGTGGAACATTGGAGAAGAATCTTTCGAAATACATTTCCTGGAGTGCGTAAACCTCACGACAGACCTGGTCAGCAGTTGGTGAAACCAAATGAAGTCGACATGGGTCGCAGAAGTGGAAACTTTTCCTGTTGCAAGTAGATACGGAAATTTATTGTTGATCGACTTCTTCATGTTTCAAATATTTTATTAAATGCAAAAGGATTTTAAGTTTGATCGGCGCAGCAGGCAAGGCCTGTTGTTTTTTGTAGCAGTTCGACGTTCCCTCCACACGAATTGCATGCTGATCGAACAAAATCATGCATGTTAGTGAAAAAACACAACATAATGATTTGATTGTACATATATTATTGAGCAATTAACCTTAGCGACAAATAACTGCAATACTTTCTGTTGTAATTAAACACTAGAATGATAACGGTAATTATATTGGTCAGTATTCATATTCGCTTAATTTTGATTTAAGTTAAACTGGAATTTCGACTCTGAACTTAATTATATATCCTTCGACGTCAATCTCATATACCTCCGACTTTCATTGTAAATACCAAGGCCCCCCAAAGCCAAACTTTTTTATAAAAAATGTCCATGGTGTTTTTCCCCCCATTTTAAGTGCTACCGAGCCCTACACATAATAACAGATCATTTGAGCAATACTGAGAGAAGTAATGGTTATACGATTAAAATACATGTCTATTCATAAAAGGTAAAGATAATTAATATTTGTTTACGTTCGTTACCTTCATGATTTCGCCAGTCTCTTGGGTTGCAAGCCCCTCATAATATATTGATACAGCATAGGGGAAATGGAATGGATAAGTAAACATGAGTTGCAATTAAAATAATTAGATTTTACTTAAAAAGTTTCTAAAAGCTTAAAAGGTCTACTGTTGATTCAAAAAATGTATTTTCGTGTTTTTTTTTTCTGGATGCATGCACACATGTGCAGAATTTCAATCATTATAAATAGCAGGTGATTACT